>MJUU01009183.1:176742-188940 GCA_002080025.1 Modiolus philippinarum
TTGTATTTTTGTGGTGGACGTCTCTAGCGGGTTATGCCATGTGATTGTATTTTTGTGGTGGACGTCTCTAGCGGGTTATGCCATGTGATTGTATTTTTGTGGTGGACGTCTCTAGCGGGTTATGCCATGTGATTGTAATTTTTATTCATTATAGGATTATAATGCTGTCTTTTCTTTACATAATTATGTGTACTAAGTCAAACTTTGCATGAATGTTTTTTAAACTCTATTTTTTTTTCACTGTGTTACAGTTAGACTGGCCAACTTATATGGTATATTTTTTTTAGATTGTTCCCTTATCCAACGATTTGAAATGGCCCTGAGATGAGCAAGGCAAACTAGGTGGTTCTGTCAGGGCAAAGGCAAATTCAGATTATTTGGACGATAACAGATTATCCAAACAAGTATTTCATATATAGGGTCAAGTTTGATATAAATTGTTCAAGATGATTCACATACAAGTTATAATTTCAAATTAATCAGAATTTAGTTTATCACACACAGGGAAAATGAATTCGGGTTTTTTAGAGTATATCACGATGGAGTAAAAAATCTAGAGATAACAGAAAAAATCATATTTTTTTCACCAGTCCAAGAAAAATTCGAATTTTTCAATATCAATAAAAACAAATTTGAGATTTCCAGAAAAGCTAAAAAAAAGTCAAGACAGTTTAGTTAATCGACACTTATCCTATATAACTTTATGAACTTTGTTTTCATGGGAATTCCTTTTTGTGCTTGTTTCTCCTTTTGCTTGCTAAAATTGTCGAAAGTATTTGCTCGCAAAATATGTTTAGAATATTTGCCAGTTGTTGCATTATAGCGTCACTATATATTGAGAAAATAAATTTAATTGTTGTTCTTATAATAAAAGTAAATAAAAAGGTGCAACAAATTTGAAAGAGTCGATATATTTTACTTACATTAATATATTTCAGATTGAATGCGAAATCAGTTTAAAATTTTTTACATTTAATACATATTCAACTGTTTCATATTTCCAAAAATATGCAAATATTGTTCAACATTTTTTTACATTATATGAAAGTAGTGTATAACAGTACATCGATCTTACATAGTATTTCCACTAAGAACTATCTGTATCATTTCTACAAATTCTGTATTAAGTGAGACACTTCAGGAGACAGAAATCAACTTAACAGATGGAATAGTGTACAAAGAACAGATGAATTAAGAACGAAAATTGAATTTACAAGGCAAATGAAACAACTAGATCCGCCGGGATAAATCAACTTATTACCCTGCCAATACCAAAGATCATGTTAGACGACTCTCTAATTTGTCAACAACCTGACCTGTCAATCTTTGATGAAGTTTTGCTGACAAAAGACAGAAATTTATTCCTATGATTAATTGTTTTATTTTTCACTTATTAATAGAATTTCATGAAGTTAATTGAGTTGCTGTCTTTGATTTAATTTTTAAATCTAGATTACTTGACATTGCGGATATCAGTTTGTAATATTCATTGAATTGTAGATAGAAAGTGAAATCATTGCGAAATATGGAAGCTGAAATTTCATATGAAAGCACTAATCACTCTTTTCCTTTAAAAGATGGGCATAATAAATATATAATAAATAGGCAAAACCAATATGTTGTCGAAAGAAAAAGCTATAAAAATTTTGCCACTGTTTAATCTTTTAGAAAGTTATTTGTGTCAGTCGCACACTATTTTCATATTTAATAAAAAAGTTGATATTAAAATACTGAAACTTAAATTTGTGTACTACACGTTGCCTTTTCAATGAAAAGGTATGGAGTAAATGCACACGAGACAAAGTCTTTACATATGATGGTATAAACCCACTTTGGCCTTATTTTAGGTGTACTTTGGACTTGAACACTTGAGTCCATGGACTCCAAAAGTCAGAGCATTGTGGGCTTGTTATTCAAATTCAAAAAACAAAAAATGGATTCTGGACTTTATCTTACTTTTTGGGCGTACTCTGGACTCAAGGGGGGGGGGGGTGTATGGGGTTATACCCTCACATTTGTAAGACCCCAAAGAATAAATATTTATATTCAATTTGGTAAAGAGGAAAGAAACAAGACACAAATATCCTAAAGGACAACAGCAAGGTTCCGCTTTACTAGTAGCCATTCAGCCACTTTCTGTGAAAATTTTTAAAGGACAATAATATAAATTCTTATTAATATTTTACCCTTTTTCATAACAAAATATGTGTTATTCAAAGATACATAAATGCACAACAAATACATTGTAAAGCAAAGGGAAAAAAACGGCATTGTTTTGTTGTTCTTCATCTTGAAGCCACAATCAGGGCCTCAAAAATAAGTAATTACTTATAGCTCCTGGTATGTCATGATATTGACATCAGCTTGGTATCGATTCGCAAAAGTTACTTGCGATTTTTGGTCCTATTTGTTTTCTTTGCAGTGAAGAAACACAAAAGATCTAGGACTCTAAAATATACTTCAAATTCAGTATTTTGTTTTTGCCTCTGTATAACTTGATGTATGTCTCATGTGTCCTGATTGACTCCATATTCTTTGTGAAAACTGTTTTTATTTCTCAAGATTAATTTGGCATCGCTGAATGTTGATCGCTTCCACACCTATTAGATTTATAGAGGCCAGAGGTTTGGTAGACAAAAAACTGAAGAATCTGAGGTTTAATATCTGCACACACAAAATTCATGACTCCTTGCAAATTGGCATATTTTCTCAAATTATATTCCACTGGAAGACTTATGCCAGTGGGAACCTTACTACATACATGAAAACTTAATGTGTACTTTTGCATTTTACTTTTTACTTTATAGGAATTGGAATTGAATTTTTAATTGTCCATTGTTGAATGGTGCTAGGATGAGCAAAAAGGACTTTTTCAAAAAATGGGACATTATTTGTTTCTAGAATGTAGCCCTCCCTTTACAAACCCAATGGCCCTGTCTAAAAAATACCCTCTAGGGACATTGCTAAGGAAAAAACATCACCCGCCAATCACTTTACATTGTGCAAAAAATTTGCCCTTCATATGCAAAACGTTGATCATTTTTGTAAAAACAGAACTTTTCCTAAATTTAAGGACAAATGAAATCTTGAAGTTCAATAACATTTTTCTCCGGGGAACGCACGATCAGTACGATCAAAGCTAGACCAAAAACTATCCGGTAATATGATTTAGTTACAATGTTTATGATGTATCGTTTTTCTTACTTTGTCAACTTGTTACCTAAGAATTGCATATTTTTTTTAAAATTTGAACTATACTTCGGACTAAAATAAGTACAAACAAAAATGATATACAGGAATCGCAGGACGATACATCATTTGAAATGAATTCGGTTTTGTAAATTAAGTGTTGAACGTCTTTATGGAGGTAGCTAAAAAAATTAGAAATAAGATAATAAAATTTAGTAATTTGTTGATGATATCATTTAAAATAATTTTTTTTTTATTTCCGTTTACAGGTATAACTTCCAATAGAAACAAAGAAAAATGCCAAGCAAGACGAAGAACAGCAGTTAAATTATTGTTGCATCGGTAAGATATTTTGTCTTGTAAGCGTTTGTCGGTTTATTGTTTACAGTTTCGTTTAAAGCAAAATAAAACCAAGAAATTTATGGAAGTTCCTGATCACTGTGAAAGAAAGAAGAAAGAAAGAATATAAAACAAAAAAAACACTTGCGTTCAACATAAATCAATTGATTAAACATAATATTTCTTTTAATTAGCAACTTAATTATGAGACGAATAGTGTAAATAGTATCATGAATGTATAGAATACTTACTAGTATGAATGAATTTTATACTTCAATGCTCCTGTCTTTCAAATTCTCACGTCCCTTCAGGTAAGTTAGCGATTCATAATTCTGCACATTTTTAGAATTTGTGTAAGTTTTATGTTCTGTTTTAATCCCTTTAAGAAGACCTATTTAAATATTTACTCTTGATAAAATTCGGGAAAAATAGATTTTGAAATATCAAATTATTCGGGTATAAATTACTGTAAAATTACAAGAAACAAATATTATCTTAATTATAGTGGAAAATTTTCTATATTAGTCTCCGTCTCTTGTTGCCGATTGGTTGGCCATCTGTCAACCTCTGCAATTGTCTTTGACAATGTCTTTATCGATTCAAGGAACTCTTCCAATTGGATATCTTCTAAAGTCACCTTCATAATACAAATATAACGAATACCATTTCAATAAATGTCGTTCTTAGTTTTTTTTAAGATATCAATCAGATAAGGAAATGGCATTATAAAACGTAAAAATAATGGCAAAACAAATTTTTATATTAAAACATTTTGTCGATATTTTCAGTACATCTTATTTGATTTTAGGAAACTGTGAGTTAACGACAATTATGAAAAATGTAGATGAAACTTCAAAAAATTCTTCTCAGTAGATATATACTGACAAAACAGAGAAGTGAGTATGATGTCCACAACCAGTGCACATGTTTCTACATTTTGGTTTGTATTGCTTTTTTTTGGAGGGGGGGGGGGTTGATTTATGAATCTTAGTACAATTTCTGTAGATATATAACAAATAATATAGGCAATGCTGTTGGTCATTTCTTTTGACGAGAACACTTTTGTTTATTAGTAGTGAAATACGTTAAATCAGTTTCTTTTTCCACCTGCTTTGCCTTTTTGCCTCTTGTACTTTGGCTCTTGACAATTCTGTTTTTTTTTTTAATTTTCTAAATGTTTACTTCTTCATCACTTTGAAAGACTTATTATTACCTAGATTTTTATATATGAACAAATAAAGGGATATGGAGTAAATATACATGGGACAAAATCCTTATAATTACATGGTAAGATTAAGCAAATGGAATAACACTTTCATTGTTGTTCTTCATCTTGAAGTCACCATGAGGCTTTCAACAAAGAGCAAATATTCTTACCTCATAGTAAGTTAAAGACGGCTTCTAGCAACTGTTTGAGCGGAATGTGTTTATTTGTGTGTTATATTTTTGCACATGCAGTTTGCAGATTATGGTTATTGTGACTGATGAAGTTTACCTTGCACTGCAAGGATTTATGTGTATCCTTATATATTTTCTGCATTGTATTTTAATTTAATATTTAGTTCTATACTTTACATTAATAACCGTATCTAGCATAAATTTATTTCATACTAGTAAATCATAAATAGTAATAAAGGTTGAAAAGATAACATAAAATACTGATACAATGGTCGAAAATAGCAATCACATGCCACAATCTACCAGGGAACTGCACAAGAAAAACAATAAAAAGATAAATACAAACGTAGACAACGATAATAACTCGGGATAGCCGGACTTGGTATCGGCACGGGATGGGGTATACCGGTTTATGGGTGCCCAAACCTCCCTTTTCTCTATCCCGTTTTCCTACAGTATAATAAACGTACAAATAAAACCCAATACTGGTAGATTACTAACTCAAAGACCACAATGTTAAGATGGAATCAATAAGAAAAAAAAACGTAATCTAAAGGGATGTGTCAAGGAGTGTTCGCCTTTAAACTGACGGAGAGCTCATGGAGCCTTGTCTGCTGGTTAAACACTATCGCACTACGGAAATAATCAAATTCAAAAATTTCGGAATGGTTTGGTAAAGAATCATCATGGATATATCTAGATGCTTTGTTTTGTGTCGTTTTAACCTGCAGATGGGATGTTGTCTCCTTGACATTTACTCCATTTTCTTTCTTTTTCTTAGATATGAAATTTTCATATTTGCTATAAAACTTCTTTTGAAAATTTATGAAATTTGTAACCTTGTTGTAAAAGTTTTGATGTGATAGTAAGGTAATGTTCATGAAAGTCGTCAACAATAGAACAGACTCGTGCGAATCGTACCAATTGAGATATACACACCCGTTTGACGGAGCTAGAGGAAGAATTGGGAAATAAGAAATAGTGAAATCAAAATCATCCCTTTTATCATAAATTCGTGTTTTAATTTTACCAGAATCAACGATGATAGTTAAATCAGGGAAAGGGTAGTATTCAAAATTATTGTTTGCTTTATTCAGTTTCAGATTTTGTGGGTAAATAAGGTCGACATGGTTTGTCAATAGTAACGATATCGTCGATACACCTGCTGTTGTCATTGAAAATTGAAACACGTTGAGCACTGCTTTATACTGTTCCATTTTTATATTTTTTTCATATCATAAAGTACCGTTCGCAACTGAACAGAAAAAGATATGCAATGAGAGGTGCACAGTTTGTACCAATGGGAATTCCAATGACCTGTTGATAAACAATATCATATCGTCAAAACGAACAAAAATTTTGTCTAGCAAAATATTAAGTGCCTTAATCACGTCATCACAAGTCCATGCGGGAATAATCCTTTTTATAAATGAAATATAATCATCAAATCTCTTGTTCTTCTGTTTTAAGATTTTTGTCTTAAACTCAAAGTTGAGGAACTGGGACAACGGAAAAGTCTTGGCTGAAAACTTAATACGACACGCAGATGATTCTAAAAGCAACATTCAGACGATTTAAAGACGCCAATGTGCAGTGCATCATATTATTTAATGATTGTTAAGGCAAAGATTCTACATGTTCAAAATTGATCTTTTTGTTTTGAGTTGTTGCAAATGACAACTGCAAAAAAGTTTTTTTTTGTTTTTAAATCATTCCATATAAAGACAAAACCATATAAATCGTGTTGAAAAATTACTAACATTGTTCGTTTCCTATTTCTCAATTCTGAGAGCTGCAGGTTGCAAAACATTTTGATTTTAACACGTAAGCACAAATTGTTGGTGTAGTGAAATCACAAACATTCTATTTAAAACGAATCAGATCTTATTTCAAATGTAAGATGATAAATTTTACTTTGAATTTAAAAATTCGAAAGTGAGATGAGATAATTTATTCATTTCTTTTATTATTTTTTTAATGTTGATACAGTAATACAGGATTCTATCAACCCAACACAGAAATATAGTAATTTATGTAACAAATGATATGTCATTCGAAAAAGAAAATCATTAATCATTTAAACCTAAATACAAGATAGAACGAAAATTCACTTGTTACTTAATACAGAATTGAGATTTATTGCAATTTAATGGGTCTGAAAATTAGAAATCCAACATTCCTGTATTCTGAGATTGTTATGGTGCATTCATTAAAACAAGTGGACATTAAGGAATAGGTCCAAATCTAAGATATATATTTATAAATGTTGGGTAAACTACTGCACATGTTTGGCATAAAAATGCATAAAATGAAACATAAGTTTTCAATTGTTATTCATTTAATTATTTTTATTGTTGATCTCTGTTGTATTTACTTTTGATAAATTGATTATTATTTAAAAGATTTCAATTTCAAAAGAGTAAGAAACACACCATAAATTAATGTTACTTTAGATAATTACTTGTGTTCATCATTCTGTATATTGAATTAAAAAAGGCATTTTTAATTTGACGAAAAAGCCGATATATTTGACAGATTGTCTCTCATATTAATCTGTAATTTAATGCTGATTATGGGGGAAATCGGCAGCATCCGTTAACATGTGTGCCACGCCCCCATTATTGGCCATGAATTCGTTACGCTTATCCTTTACAGATAAGGAAATTGGATACAGGGGGCAGACAATTACAAGACAAAGTTGCCGTATGTTAATAGTATTGTGTGAAAATAGCAATAATTAACAATTTGAACATTTTGTTGGAGTTAATAAGTGGCTTAACTCGACACGTGTTCGGGTCATCATTTGGACTGGTCACGCGATTTAAAGACATTGATCCTTGTTGAAATTGGTCGTTTTATTAGGATTATCTACTTATTACACGAAAAATTTCTGTCGCAAATTAAATTGATGGATAAAAGAAATAATTTTGACAAAGATAACGGAAGCATTGTCATAAAATCTCTTCACATCGATTTATATGAAGTTTCCTGTGAAAATTCTGATTCTTGTTAGGATAGCAGTTAAATAGTCTTTCTATTGCTTTGTTTTACCACCATACATGTACTATAGAGACTTTGCCTCATGTGCGTTTTCTCCATGTCTTTTCATTGTTCAGATAAAAGAAACATTAGTGGAGCCCCTTGTAGAAAAATATTTACTTAATACATGTAATAAAGATTATTAAATATTTTATGAAAGGATATGGAGTAAATGAACATGAGACCATAACACATTTGTTAACTCCAACTGCAATAATTTTAGTTAGCTGTATAAGCTTGCTTAGACAACCAATCAGCATAAATTATATAGTTAGTATATCAAACTGTGTAAAGAACAACGAAACTGCGTAAAGAACAACGAAGACAAATTAAAATGGAGAAGAATAAAATAAATAACATAAATTACCGCCCTAAACATTTAATCTATTACAAAAAGCAATTGAAAGTTTCAGCGAATAAAAGAAGATTTTTTATCAAGTGTTTGATTATTTTGAAGCAAAAAGGAAATATGGGGCACTATTTTATCAGTAGAAACACAAATAAAAGTAAGCGTGAGCACAGGGTAGTGAAAACCAAAAGTAATGAAAAATGCTGAAAACGGGGAGAAAAGGTTATTGACATTAAAACAAGAAAAGATGATTTAGTAGACCCATTTACAAAGATTTGGGCTTCCATTTTATCTGGGAAAGATGAGCATATTACTTCATAAAAATTCAAAGAGTTTCATGAAAAAAAAAATTAGAATTGTAAAAATATTTAGATACAAGAAAATTGATGGTAATTGCAAGACTTGTTTACCGAGGAGACATTATAGACATTAGAATGAATCATTTACGTGAAGTTAAAAATCCTTTTTGAAATGTGGATTAGAGAGCAGATAGTACCTAAATGTTTTATATACAATGCTACATATCATATTGTCTGGGTGGAAGGAACAAAACAAACAGCAGTATTTTATTATCCCTCCGCTCAGCGAAAGCGGGTGGTTATGTAATGCAGTCCGTCCGTATATGTGTGTAGTGCTCCCCGATACCTCTGGAACTATAAGAGATACAAATTTGAAACTTGGCACCATACTAGAATATGATCTGCACTAGCGCGCTAGGGGTCGGAGTCAAACGCCCGTAGGGCATATTATGGGCGGAAACGAATTTTTGCGATATCCAATAATCGAAAAAATCTCCAGGGCTATTTGGGCTATGAAGTTGAAACCCAGGAATCGACTCGCATATTATGTAGCAACTTCTGAGAGGGCGTCGGAATTTTCGTATGAAAAAAAAACGATTCAGCTCAAATTCCTCTTACACCTGAAGTTGCAGAAATCTTGTTTTAAGGGTTTAAGTAACACTTTAAAAGCTGTCTGTGCCGAAGGTTTCGGAATTTTGAAATTTGCCCTCATGGTGGAATAATGAGGGAAATTGCATTTCGTGTTATCCAGTAATATGCGAAATCTTCTGAAGTATTTATGTTTGGAAGCTGAAACTTTCTATATGAGTTCCATTATGTTTATCTAATTTGCTAATGATAGCGAACATTTGGTATGACCCCTGGGGGCTTGTCCTTAAGGGACCAAAAAACGTAAAACGATAAGTACTCGGCATATGACCGGAACTTTATGTATAGTTTACATTTTTTCATGAGGAACTTGAATTGCTTTTGGAATCCCAGATAAGAATTTAGAATTTTGACTTCGGTGCCACACTTAAACTTCAAAAATACTATTCTTATATTGGTAAATTTCCTGAAACTCTCAAAGACCCATTACGTTTTTGGAATTCTACCTAGCATCCATATCTTTTTTGGTGCCTTATTTTTGGAGTTTTTATTGCAGCGAAACCAGTTCTAGTTTTGAATAGGTTTCTCTAACTTTCCATTTATTTCGGAAAATGGTTTGAAACTAGTTTTAAACCAAAACCAGTTTTTTCATTTATTGTCTTTAAACTGAAACTAATTTATGAAACCTATCAAACCCCCTCCAGGTGCGGTATCGGCGGTTTGCTATTGGAATCAAAATGACGACGTTTATCAGTGATCATTTTCAATGGTCAGAATGCGAAAAACTTTGATTCTAATTTTTGTAAAATTCCTGAATGTCTTAAAGACCTGTTATTTTTTGGAATTCTACCTAGAAACCATATCTTTTTCAATTCTCAACAGTAATGATGATAATTTTCAAAAGTCAGATTGCCAAAAGCTTTGATTCTTATTTCGGTAAATTTCCTGAAAGTCTTAAAGACCTGTTATTTGTTTTATTTATTTATTTTTTTTGAATTCTACCTAGCAACCATATCTTTTTCCATTCCTAACAGTAATGATGATCATTTTCAAAAGTCAGATCACAAAGAAAAAAAATTTTTAAAAAAATTGATTCTTATTTCCGTAAATTTCCTGTTAAGACTGTTATTTTTTCAATTGACAATAAAGGGGTATGGAGTAAATGTACATGGGACAAAATTCCTATGAATACATGGTAAGCAAATGGAACAACGCTTTCATTGTTGTAACAAAGAGCAAAGATCATTTTCGTTTTACAATCGAAAATATTCCAATAATCTGCAATGAAGAAACATTGATTTGGAAATGACCATCTATCATTTATGCCCTCTTCACTCTTTCGCTCTCAGTCATTTTATATGATTTTAACTTCTTGACATTTTCTTTTTCATTTTTACATTTATTTGGTGGATATTTTTAAGAAATTATTTAACTATACTATCTTCTTTGTATTTCCTCTACATTACAATGTTTTTTAGTATTCCATCCTCTTGTCTTTTTGCTTTGGTGTTCGTTTTTTTTTATGCATTTAAATTTGACATACTTTTGCGATCGATCCATTCTGGCCTTGGTCATAGTTTAACACCTATTTCTCAACCAGTTTTTAGAAATATCCCAAATGAAAGTGGACATTTTCAGTTAGATTCACATCTTCCCGGATTTGACTACTGACTTTGACATTTCCCTGGATTGACTCACTCACAGTGTGACGGGTGCTGCTAACAGAGCAGGACATACTTACCCTTCCGGAGCACCTGATGTCACACTCAGTTTCACTGGAATTCAAACTGTGAGTGCCTTTGTTTTGAATGTTGTGATTTTTATTTCTGTGCTTAGTATCTGTCTAAAGTCATTGTTTTCTGTGTTCTCGTTTTGGCCATGTCTTTGGACTTCGATCTTTGTAAATTCACTCCTTTGTTCCTTCGGTATTCTGCTGCCGTTGTTGCAGAAACCAATTGAATCAATTTTCTTTTCAACAACTGGCCAATCAACAGCTGTTCAGGTGTGACAATTCGTTTTCTTGATATCCTCTTTTACAAATGAATTTTCCTTTACCTCTGTCAAGGACACTATAGAATGATAACTTTTCTACATTTAAACAAGTAAATATTGTTTTTTTAAAATGTACATATTTGATATATAAATTGGTAAATCAATAGAGTTTTTATTTTAAAATAAAAAAAACTTAGATTACTTTATCCTTTCACAATACTGTAAACCATGAAATTTTCGCGTGTTCTTTATTTCGCGGTTGTCTAGATTAATTTCATTTCGCGCAGTCTTGAATTCGTGGTTGTCAGCCAATCCAATAAGTCATACAATTACATCAAAATATTTCCGACAGTTTTATTTTCGCGCTTCGTTCCTTAACGCGAAAATAGCGAAAATTTCCCTGTTTACAAGGTAAAATGGTTAAAAGGGGTTATTATAAATAAATGTATAACCTTATAGAAAATATTCTGTATGATAAAAAAAGAAATCTATACAGCAAAGTTTAAATGCAAAATAAACACAATAGGGAAAAAGAGCAATTTGAATATAGAAATATCTTGCAATTTTTTGTTTAAACATGAAAAACAACGGCAGTAGAATACCGAAGGAACAAAGTACAAGATTACATAAATCAAAGTCCAGAGACAAGGCAAAAGCAAGAACACCAGAAGACGAAAGACCAAAGACACCACATGCCCACAAAACACACGAACATTACATATAGATCACAAAAAACTAAAGCACTAACAATGTGAACTCTCAATAAACAAGAGTGACATCAGGTGCTCCGGAAGGGTAAGCATGTCCTGCTCTGTATACAGCACCCGTCACACTGTCAGTGGGTCAATCCAGGGTAAAGTCAAAACCGGTAATGTCAAATCCGGGAAGACGTGAATCTTGCTGAAAATGTCAGTTTTTATTTGTGGCACCTACATTTCATATCTATCTATGATGTCGTGGTGACGGCCATAGAATTTCTGAAGGGACGAAAGTAACAACGGCTGA
>MJUU01009183.1:222645-273696 GCA_002080025.1 Modiolus philippinarum
ATGCAAGGTTACATGATCCTACCATGTATAGTGACTGAGATCTGAACTCGGACGTAAACTTGAATGTAAGTCATTCAAGCGGAAAATATAGGTCAAAGAGACCCAATTTTCTTGGAGGCTGTGAGATAGCCCAAGATGCATCTGTATACAAAGTTTGATGATCCTACCCTTCATAGTTACCAAGATATATACCTAAATGCGGACGCGGATGCGGACGTAGACGCGGACGCCAGGGGTACTCCAATAGTCCCCCTCAACTTCGTTGAGGCGAACTAAAAATAGGTTAATGATAAATAAATTTAAGTGTTTGTTTTCAATGATTTGAATAATAAATAGGTTAACATGGTCAAGGGCAAAGCAGTTGAGCATACTTGAGGGGTGGGTTGAGCAGACTTGAGAAACAGGTTGAACAGACATGAGGGTTGGGTTGAGCAGACTTGAGGAACAGGTTGAGCAGACTTGAGGAATGGGTTGAGCAGACTTGAGGAACTTGCATGCAAAAATCTCAACCAATATCTCAGTTCATCCTCAACTGAAAAAACTGGTTGAGCTTCCATTCAATTTTTTCGTGTGGGTAGAGTTGGAGTGTTTTTTAAATTTATTGAAACATAATACCCTGTTTATCAACCATTTGATTACTAAAACTGATAGCAACAGCTTAATCAATACAATTTTGCAAAGATTTGTATAGTGAGAAGGATACTAATCTCATGGAGATTTTCTATTAATTGCATTATAAGCTGAGGTGTATGCATGATTATAAAATATTACCCACAATGTTTTGCATCCATGCTAATATTGTTCAATTTAATTGCGGAAAGTGTCATTGCTTCGCAAATTAAACTAGGAAAAATGAAAGGATATGGAGTGAATGTAAATGTGACAAAAATGCACACGATACATAGAACACTCCAGTTTATCAAGGACATGGTTTTTATTCCTGTCTACATCTTGATGTCGCCTGAGGGTCTACAACAAGAGGTGAACAATATTCACCCCCTCAAGCGAGATCAAGAAGGCCCCTAACATGCACTGTTTATGTTTTCAGAATGTTTATTAAACTATATTTTACACATACTTAGTGAAGAAAATATAGTTATGATACCAAGAGAAATAGTTTTTCTTCAATACAAATGGAATTATATGTGTTTCAACTCGGATCAACATTTTCACCTTCGTAAGCATGTATTGTCAGTCTTCATCATCGTTTATTTTAATCTCCTCCTTCAAAATCAATATTTATGTTTTTAAATGTGTTTTTCCTAATTAAGTATGTATGATATAGTTACTGAATAAGTAAAATGATATGATTTTTACTGCTTTGTGACAAATTTAACTTGTTTTGTTTGTGACAGCATGCTCTGACGATTAAGTATTTTCCATAAAAGCTGAGATTAGGATATATAACAAGTATAAAACACACTTTCTTCACTTATTATGGCTTTGTCAATTTGTTGAAGAAATTTTAGGTTTGTTGAATAGTAATATATAGCTTTTATTAGTTTCAAATTATCACGATCTGAAATGCACACCGACAAGATGGGACCTGATTTTACATAAATAAACATGAAATGGCAACCTATACCTGGATCTGATATGGAAAATCGACAAACCTATGCATGAAATGTATCATATATATTGTGCCGTGTTTATTTAGAGAAAATAAAAGTTGGTTTTAAAGCAATATTTTTATGTGTTTGATAGGTTTTGAAGCGAATATAGCAATTTGTAGTGGTGAGTAAAACAAAATCTTGCTATGGCGGATCTTACGAGATAATAAGAGATGCGAATTCTTCTCACTACAGGTATACAAATCCTTGAATTTTGGAAAGATTTAGAAATGTTGTTTCAAGACACAATACCTAGTCACAATGCTCAAACTCACAATTCTAAAAGGGGTCAACCAAAAATTATTCAACTAGTTTGATAGAACTATATAAGGCTTATACCCCCATCACAGTAAGCCATGACCGATCACTCTACGACTGAGAAAAAAATTAGGAGCATGGTGCAATCAGGGCCGTCGCAGTATGGTTATAGTAGGATCATAGAAAGGTCTTCATGGTCGTGATGGTCATGGAACAACTTTGAACATGCTAAAAAAAATCCTAGTGCAGTCGTGGTCAAATTTGGTCATCGAAATGTCGCAGTAGAGTCATGGTAAGGTCGTGCTAAGTTCTTCATGATCGTAGTAGCATCGTTGTGGGATCTTCAGATTCCAACTGAGAAGAGGGAACTGTGATCACAGTACAATGCTACTACGATCTCATATGACCATTCCAATTCTACTACAATTGTTCCGCGTTCCTGCCATGATCACATCACGATTGATCTACGATATATAAGACCTAAGTATGAGTTCAAGCTGACTTTAATATGACTTTACCGCAATCCAGCAATAATCGTACCATAATGAGGGTAAAATATCGCCTTGCAAAACACCGCAGCATATTTAAAGCTATCGTAATTGGTATGATCAATAGACTATAATAAACTGTTGACACAGAATATGTCTTGCCTTTCCAATGCATCACATGAATCTGCACATTGATCCTCAGCAGCAGCCATTATACCAAATGTAAGTCTTAATTTGTGTGCACTACCTGTTTGCTAAAATCTTTATATTATTGTTCAAGCATGATATAGGGTCAAGGCTGTGTATACATTATAATCCTTAAGATGCAACTGCATGTCAAGTTTCGAGTGGCTGCAAAATTTCAAAGTCACTGGAGCATGACTGCGCTGGCATAGACATAGAACGCCACTGAAACTTATCACAATCATGATAATGCAACTGCATACCAAAGATCAATGGGCTACTATGAGTGGTTGATGTTAAACAGACTCAAGAAAAAACTTAAACATTGATAAACAGTGCAAAATTTCAAAGTCAGTGGAGCATGACTGCGGGGGCATAGATATAAAATGCCACTGAAACTGATCTGTACTGATGCCAATGCAACTGCATACCAAATATCAATGGGCAACTATAAGTGGTTGATGCTAAAAACAATTCAAAATTTCGAAGTCAATGGAGCATGACTGGGGGGCATAGACATAAAAAGCAACTGAAACTGAGCTGCAATGATGCTAATGCAATGGGCAACTATGAGTGGTTGATGCTAAACGGACACAAGAAAAAACTGCATACCAAATATCAATAGGCTAGCACAGGTGGTTGATGTTAAACAGACCCAAGAAAAAACTTAAAGAATTGTGGATGCCGCCGCCCGAATCACCATACCTATGTCTCGCTTTTTTCGACTATTGTCGAAGGCTCGACAAAAAGTGTGTTAGGCCACTCCTATGTTGTCAATCAGCCGATTTATGTAAATGAAGAAATATCCATCCACAAAAACCATTAGGATAGTTAATAGATCGTACATTTTTTTAAACTAATAAATAGTCAATTTCTCGATTTGACATTCGTTCTATCTAATGATTTAGTCATTATCCATAAAAAGAATGATAGAAGTTTGTTTCTGCAACTTCAAATATTGTCTCCAATAATAGACTCGACCATAAGTGGACTATCTAATGATTTAGTCATTATCCATAAAAAGAATGATAGTATTAGTTTGTTTCTGAAACTTCAAATATTGTCTCCAATAATAGACTCGACCATAGGTGGACTTCTTATTTCACATCCCTTATTTTACGGTAATGTTTTACATTAGAGTAAAAAATACTTGAACTCGCCCAACAAACTTATAAAACCTTTAAATCGTCTAATTCATAAGGGTTATAATTACGGTATTGTCGTCAAGTCATTACATAAGGCCTTCTTTGGTATTAACATTGATTTTTTGATAGGGTCTTTGCATTTTAACTAAACACATTCTAAATTTCTTAAATCTGTATTGCATGGACACAGGTTATGTGTTCTGGTATATGCATGAAATCATTATCCTAAACTCCTTACAGGAAGGGATCTTTGAAGCTGCATATACTGGGGGGTACATAACTTACTTTGTCAGCTGGTAATGGGTCTGGAGCTGGCATGTCAGTTAACTGCTAGTAGTCTCTTGTGATTTCATGTTTATGTCCATATATTTAGTTCTTTCAGTTCCATTTTTCACAATTGACTCAGTCCTGTTGCTAACTGATTTTTACTGTTGTTATGATTGTTTTTTGATTTATCACATTGGCTGTAGGGGGAAGGTTTGGGCCCAATAAAACTAGTTTAACCCTGCCGCAGCAGGTTTGCACCTGTCCTAAGTCAGGAAATTTATTAAGCCTTTGTGTGTCTTGTCTTTTTTCTAGTTAGTTTACTTTATGTCTATAGGAGTCTAGGATGATGTTTATTTCGCTGAACTTGATTACTCTTTATTCAGGGGCAGACTCCGACCTACCGTTGGGTGTGGGGTTTTCTCACTGTTCATTGAAGATCTTATGGTGGCTTTGAGTTGTTATTACTCCACTTTGGGTCGTTGTATCTTTGACACATAACCCGTTTCCCTTCTTTTTTTTTCTATTGTCCATTATTATCATATCAAAAACAAAACTTTCATTTATATACATCGCGATCACTATTTGGGCTATTCATGTAAAATGCCCTTGATATGCTTCTTCCCTACCATGTCCTCTCACAGGTTTTGACGATTTGAGTTGAATGTTATTGCAATCAGTAAAATTTCAGGAAAATGTTTCATTTGTATGTTTCAAAGTACTTATATCAATTGTGTTCAAGACTGTGATGACATCGTCGTAGAATCATAGTAAGATCTAGTATTGTCGTGATAGAATCATGGTTTCATCGTGATGCAGTCGGGATAGTCGTGGAAAGGTCGTAGTGAAGTCGTCGCTAAGTCGTAGTGAAGTCGTCGCTAAGTCGTAGTGAGTTTGTAGTTGCTTCATGGCATGATCATAGTATGGTCGTGGTTGCATCGTAGAAATGTCAAAATT
The DNA here is from genome assembly GCA_002080025.1 of Modiolus philippinarum. Taxonomy (NCBI): domain Eukaryota; kingdom Metazoa; phylum Mollusca; class Bivalvia; order Mytilida; family Modiolidae; genus Modiolus; species Modiolus philippinarum. The sequence continues at coordinate 227,551 of MJUU01009183.1, forward strand.
TTGCCGAACGTACCACGACCTTAAAATCTTGTCGGGTGTAGTAAGGTCTTCATGGTCGTGGCGCAGTGTGACACAGGCATTACTTTTGAGAATTAAACATATTTACTGGTAATAGGGTTTTGAGTATGTCCAATTGCTGGTGGACAAATTCTGGTGAAAGCCATTACCTTCATACTTTGATCCATCTGGATAAATAAACGTGCCTTGTCCATGTTTTTGATTCTCTGAATATTCTCCTATGTATCTAGCACCATTTCTAAATCTAAGTAAAGAAAAAAATCAATCATATATCAACATATGTTTCTAAATATGACAAAACCAATCAATTTCTCATGGCTGCACTTCAGTTGAATCTTGAATGTCATCAACAACATTTGCCTTTTTAGTAATGATCATGAAAATCAAAATTCTTCGGTGAAACTTCACCATATATACCAGAAGAACTGCTACTTGTAAAATGAACAGCTGGGCTGGAGTTTTTCTGTCTTGCTGTTGAAGTCTTTTTTTTTTAAATATTATTCATGCTTTTCATATGCACTAGATCAGTGCAAGTGGTTTTGCAGTCATCATGTCTAGTGGTTTGTGTATTCTCCAAGATTTTTTGCAACCTTTTAAATTAATTTAAAATATCCCTCTGATCTGTGTAACTTTTCTGGTTCAATAATATTTGCCAAATATCTTTTTCATTTTTAATTCGAAAGCCTAGAGAGGCTGGAGAATTGATAAAACCATCTGATAGGTGTCATGTGACTAAAATGAGCTTCAAGCCTATTAACAAACTCAAATGGGCTGCATGCTTCCGCTGTAAATATAGTGAATAAGTTTTTTTTGTATACAGAATAGTAACGGTGCTGCTGTATAAAATCAATAATAAAATACAGTATATAAATATATTGGATGAGGTGGGGGGGTGTCAAATTCATTTATTCTAGATGAGAAGACTTATTTTCAAACGCTATTTCATAAGGACAAGATTATGTATATTGTTTTTACCATAATGTTGACAGAACATTACTCAAATTTCAGGGAGGTGCAGATTTCATGTAAGTCCCCCTTTTAGAATAAAATGGTCGTCCTCCTAGCACCTGATTAGACATATTAAATCTAAACAACGAAACAAAAATCATCCCTTTTGATTATTTTGACGCCATTCTGAATTACCTTTGTTATTTTATTCATTTTTCATAAATTGCACTTTCTCTTCGCGTTGATTGAGATAGCTCTCTAATTTCCACAAAAAAAAACCAAAAAAAAACAAAAAAAACAAAAAAAAACCATATAAATTATTTTTTTTCTATGCAGCAGTTCTTTGGATGACTACGAGTGTTTCATTTGTGAATAGTTTCCGGGCTTTCCATAAATTTCAGTTCCATCGGAGCTTTTATTTTATAGCTGTTTTGAATTCTTTAACTTAACCAACAAAATTATTTCTATTTTCATATTAAGCCATATCAAGTGTAGTAGATTCTCATCCCTACAGTCCCCCACCAAACATCCCTCCATCCCTCATTTTCCTTTTTTTTTTTTTCAAAAGTACAATTTCAGTTATACTTTCTTTTAGATTCCCATATAAAGTCATCTCCAGAACAAGAAATCAGAAATATGTTGTTTTTTTTTTTGTCAGATTCTTATTTGATTTTAAGGTAGTTCGATCCTAATAAAAATTTCAGACAGAATTTTTTTCTTTTAAGATATTTTGTATATCTTAACCTATACATTCAAAAAATAAAATAAAAATGATATGTCACCGATCCTTTTTTCCCGTTATCTGGCTTTGAAAATTAGGCCAAATTCAGTATTTTTCAGCAATATTTACAAAGAATTTATAGGGAACTGTGATAACATGCATATTGTTTATCTTTCATATAAAATAAATATCAGATAGATTTTTTTTTTATTTTTTGATATTTCAGAGATATACACTTAAGCTATCTGTCACGCTGAAAAAATCTATATGTCACCGTTCGATTAAGAGAGATATTTTATATAGTTTACAAAATAGACAATATTTACGGGAAAAGGGAGCTAATTCGCGGGAAAGTGTATGTCAATCTATTATGACGTCACAGTGAATAGGCCAATACAGCAACATTCCAGTTTGAAAATCAAGTCAATTCCGCATCCGACTCGTGTTTCGCAAATCCGCCAGTCGAATGCGCCGTGTATTAGTGTCGAACTACCTTAAGGTGGATGAGATAAAAACTAGAGCTGTCGCTGAATGGCAACCAATTATGCCCCCCGCTCATTGAACCCCGAAACAATTTGGCAAGTGCAAATTTAAGTGTGTGTTGACACAATACAGGTGTTGACACAGTACAAGTATGGACACAATGATATACCTCCACTTTTTCCAAAATATATAAAAGGGAAGTTCTGAGCTGGAAAATCAATTCTATGGGTGCTAGGCAATCTTCCTGTAAAGTTTCCTCCATTTTGAGGCACTTTGAGTTTTCCCGCCTTTTCCAGTTTCCATGGCAACGGCAGCCATTCTGAAAATTCTGAGACCCAAAATCATTTCTATAGGTGCTAGACATCCTTTATGTAAAGTTTCATCAAATTTGAGGCACTTTGAATTTCCCACCTTTTTTCAGTATTCATGGCAACCACGGCCATTTTGAATATTCCAAAAGATATGTGTGTGCACATCAACTTATTGTATGTTAGATTCCTTTGAAGTATTTGGAATTTGTTTGCAAACTTTCTAAAACAAATGAATAGTTGTGTTTTTCATTCGTACAGACAGACGGACAAACGAACGAACGTAGGAACGAATGGACAGACAAGGGTAAAACAATATGCCCCCCCCCCCGACTTTTCATTGCGGGCGCATAAAAATATCAAAGCCTTCCACCTGCCCCCATTATTTTTTAAAGACCCTGGATGAGAATCTACAAATAAACTTGATATGAGTGTGACATGATTAAGGTAACAATTATGGCGGGTTTCCTGGCTCTTTAACGTATTATATTTGCAATTCTTCAATGAACATACCAATATTCCTCTAGTAACACCTATAAAACTCCTTCTAAACTCCTGTCTTTTATTTGCCAATCAATCAATCAAGATTCTATAGAAATTCTATTGTATACCAATTTGTACTGCCTGAATACCTTGATACTCCAGTAATGACAAATTGGTATACAATAGAATTCTATAGAATCTTGATTGGTTGATTGGCAAAGAAAAGATAGGAGTTTTGAAGGAGTTTTATAGGTGTTACTTGAGGAATATTGGTATGTTCATTGAAGAATTGCAAATATAATGAGTTATTGAGCCAGGAAATCCGCCATAACTATCTGATACAATAATGACTGTAGATATTGTTATCTACACCTGTAAGTTCCTTGTCCATGTCGTTTTCCTTTTTCATAATTTCCTTCATATGTGTCATGATTAGGTAGTGTAGCTTTACCATGTCCATGCCTCCTGTTTTCTTCATCTCTAGCACCAACATATTCCTTTAGTTAAAAAAAAAAGTTGAGAAAAGGTTAAACATCATATCACTGGTTGTAAAAAATAATCTTATCTCCAAAAATTTACAGTTATACATGTCTGTTTTCACGCAGTTTCCAAGCAATAACTGCAATGCCCTTGATTTTTAACTCGAAAGCCATGAAATGGCTGGAGAGTTGTTAAAATGACAAGAAAAAATCATGTGAGGCTTCAAGCCTATTAACAGCTCTAAAAGATGATCTTCGTGCTTCCGATAAAATATAGTGCTCAAGTTTCTTTCAAAATCGTATACATTGTGTATTTAATTTATATATTTCTTCATTTTCTTGAGTTGAATACGGTGTTGTTATATTAAGGTAGTTCCGGAGTTTAAAATTGGGCATCATTCTTGCACATGTGACAAAACAAGTGTGGACCCAAATTGATGTCTCGCCCGTCCCAGCTTGATCGCAAAATTGATGTGAAAACTCAAACTGCCTAAATAAAAAACTTAACATGTTCACTAGACTGTGAAATAAAGCAATATAGCAGACTGTCACATATCACCTAAAACCCAAATTCCAAATATTAATGACCTACCACTGATAGATACTGAAAAACCAAACATGTTCACTAAACCATGAAAATGAGGTCAAGAAATTAAGCCAAATAGCAGGCTGTCATCTTCCATCTCAGACAAACCCACATGCCAAATATTATTGAACTTGCATTAACAGATACTAGAAAACTTAACATGATCACTGGACCATGAAATTGAGGTCACAGACAAAAGCCATATAGCAGACTGTCATGTACTATACAAGACCAACATATGAACCAAATATCATTGACCTACCACTTATAGTTACTGAGAAAATGACCTACTCACAAAAACTTAACATGCTCACTAGACTGTGAAATTGAGGTCAAGGACAAAAGCCATATGACAGACTGTCATGTACTACCTAAGATCAACTTACATACCAAATACCATTGACCTACCACTTATAGTTACTGAGAAATTAAACTTAGCACAAAAACTTAACATGTTCACTGGACCGTGAAATTGAGGTCACAGACAAAAGCCATATAGCAGACTGTCATGTACTCTTCAAGGCCAATCTTTATACCAAATATCATTGACCTACCACTTATAGTTACTGAGAAAGTGACCTAATCACAAAAACTTAACATGAAAGTTTACGTCGTCGCCGTCATACTTTGTACGCATATGTTTCGCTTTCCACGACTTTTGTTGCGGGCGAGACAAAAATGGAATTCACTGTGGGAATGTTGCCGAAACCATTTTCAATGTCTTATAATGGTTAAATGTGATGAAATATACCACTTTTATTGTGAAACCATGTAGAATATTGAACCTTTTCAGCAAACTCTTGTGCAATGAAGGGGAGATAATTTGCATAGAAATAATAGGAAAAACCAGTTTTTCACAGTTTATTCAAAAATATGTTTAATTTGGTGACCCCTAAATTTTTTCATGGAAATTGAAGGACAGTATATTAGCTAGTAATTTACCAAATTTAGAAAAATTCTATCTGATGTAACTAAAATAAATAAAAATTTTCTTAAATTCACTAATTTTCTCTATTATTTCAACAAAAATAGCTGATTTTTACATGACATATTTCATTCTTATATGGCCGGTGACCCCCAATTTTTATTTTATTTTTTGTATGCTCTAACAACAAAGCGCAAATCATGTTAATAACAGAAAATTCTATCTGACAGGTTTTGGACCCCTGTACCACCTTAAATTGAAAACAATATGCATGTTTGTCAAATTATTCGTTTTTTTTATTGCATCTAGGATCAACTAGCCTGCCGTTCAGTAATTTGTCAAAGATGAAAATAACCTTTGTTAACCTGTGACATGTGTATTGCATACATTTATAGCAATGAAATCGACATGCATATGAAATCACACAATCCGATTATTTTCACGCATTACAGAATAACTTAATATATGTACATGCAGACGTATGCAGCAGTTCTTTGGATGAATACAAAGTTTTGGCACATGTAGATTTTCAGGGCTTTTGAGTTTCAGTTTTGAGCTGTGATTAGTTTTAGCTTTGATCATGTATGACATCTTTTGAATTTTCAATTTTTCAGTTTTCAAAAATAGGCATTTAATGTAACAACATAATTACTTTGGTGTTTATTGATCATCCTTGCATGAAGGTAGTGCAAGTGTCAAACATAGGTAATCATCGATTACAAAGTTCATCTTGTTATGGAACATGGACACAGAAACCCAATTTGGCCAGGGTGCTCATTAACAATCCCTAATGCATGTATACAAAGGCTAGATGATCTTACCATGTACAGTAACCGAGACGTGAATGCGGACATAAACTTGAATGCAAGTCAATCATGTGGAAAATATAGGTCAAAGTGATCTTATTTTGCCTGGATGCTGACCTATCACCAAAGATGCGTGCACATGCAAGGTTAGATGATCATACAATGTACAGTTACTTAGATCTGAACTCGGAAGTAAAACTTGAATGCAAGGAGATCATGCAGAAAATATAGGTCAAAATGACCTAATTTTGCCTGGATGCTAACCTACCCCCAAAGATGCATGCACATGTAAGATTAGATGATACCATTTACAGTTACTTAGATCTGAATCAGGAAGTAAACTTGAATGCAAGTCACTCATGCATAAAATATAGGTCAAAGTGACCTAATTTTGCCTGGATACTGACCTATCCCCAAAGATGGATGCACATGCAAGGTTAGATGATTGTACCATGTACAGTTACTTAGATCTGAACTCGGACGTAAACTTGAATGTAAGTCGATTATGCGGAAAATATAGGTCAAAGTGACCTAATTTTGCCTGGATGCTGACCTACTGCCAAAGATGCATGCACATGCAAGGTTAGATGATTGTACCATGTACAGTTAGTTAGATCTGAACCCTGACATAAACTTGAATGTAAGTCAATCATGCGGAAAATATAGGTCAAAGTGACCTAATTTTGACTGGATGCTGACCTACCGTCAAAGATGCATGCACATGCAAGGTGAGATGATTCTACCATGTACAGTTACTGAGATATCAACTCAGACCTAAAGTTAAATGAAAGCCAGTCAAGCAGTAAATATAGGTCAAAGAGACCTAATTTTCTTGGAGGCTGTGAGATAGCCCAAGATGCATCTGTACACAAAGTTTGATGACCCTACCCTTCATAGTTACCAAGATATACCTAAATGCGGACGCCGGGGGTACTCCAATAGTACACATTTCTATGTTCCCGCTCCGCGTTGCAGCAGGGAAAAAACATTCAGAGTCCACCTTTTAAAAAAATTTGGGCAGCGATTCCACTTGTTATCTATACATATTGCCGATATCAAAAATAAACTAGAAGTGTGTTTTTGATACAAAAACGAATGTCTCCCCCCGAAACATATCTTCCTGGAGATGATATGCATCTTTATACATTGTATGTGGCCACTGCATTTGAATATTACTAAATTTGATTGAAATTGAATGAAAGTTGTAGAGAAATTAAAGTCAAAATTCAAAATTTTATAACAAAATGGGGCATAACTCCAACAAGAATTAGCCAATCAATCCAGCGAGAAGATATGGACAACTAAGCATGATGGTCAACCATCCTGTCAAGTTTAAAAATGTGGGAGAATTGGCATCCACAAACTTAATTTTGCAAAATTGTATGTCAAAAGGGAGCATAACTCCCACAAACATAAGCCATTCAATCTGGTGAGACAATATGCACAACGAGGCATGACGGTGAACAAGCCTGTGAAGTTTGGTTGAAATCCCATGAAAGATGTAGGAGAATTGGCGTCCACAAACTTAATTTTGCAAAATTCTAAGTCAAAAAGGGGCATAACTCCAACAAAAATTAATGGACCAATCCGGCGAGACGATATGCACAACTAAGCATGATGGTCAACAATCCTGTGAAGTTTGGTTAAAATCAGGGTGAGAGATGTAGGAGAATTGGCATCCACAAACTTTGTGACGACAGACAGACTGACAGAAAAGACAAAAACAATATGTCTCCCCCTTGACTATTCATCTTTTTCACAAGATATTTTTTTTCTCCACTTTGAACAAAAAAATGTTTATTTAAAATTTTTTCAAGGTCATCACTGTAACATAATGATAATATGGGTTATAAGTGTTTGATACCATTTCATATTATGTTTTTTATGGGAGAGGAATTTATAAAGGTGCTAGTCACTTGTTTTCCAATCCCATCATTCTGCACTTAACTGTTGTTTGTTATATATGTTTTTTCTTAATAAAATACTGTTTATACTGAAAAAAAAAAACAACTTTTTTGTCCTGAAGTATTGATGTTTGTTTTGTCCATTAAATGCATTTTTAGTTCGCCTCAACGAAGTTGAGGGGCACTATTGGAGTACCCCCCGCGTCTGCGTCCGCATTTGGGTATATATCTTAGTAACTATGCAGTGTAGGGTCATCAAACTTTGCATGCTGGTGCATCTTGGGTTAACTCACAGCCTCCAAGAAAATTAAGTCTCTCTGACCTATATTTTCTGCTTGAGTGGCTTGCATTCAAATTTACATCTAAGTTCATATCTCAGTTACTATACATAGTACAATAATCTAACTGTGTATGTGCATGCATCTCTGGTGGTAGGTCAGCATCCAGGCAAAATAAGGTCACTTTGACCTATATTTTCCGCTTGAGTGACTTACATTCAAGTTTACGTCTGAGTTCAGATCTCAGTCACATTCAAGTTTACGTCCGAGTTCAGATCTCAGTCACTGTACATGGTAGGATCATCTAACCTTGCATGTGCATGCATCTCTGATGATAGGTCAGCATCCAGGCAAAATTAGGTCACTTTGACCTATATTTTCCGCGTGAGTGACTAACATTCAAGTTTACATCCGAGTTCAGATCTCAGTCACTGTACACGGTAGGATAATCTAACCTTGCATGTGCATGCATCTCTGAAGGTAGGTCAGCATCCAGGCAAAATTAGGTCACTTTGACCTATATTTTCTGCTTGAGTGACTTACATTCAAGTTTACGTCCGAGTTGATATCTCGGTCACTGTACATGGTAGGATCATCTAACCTTGCATGAGCATGCATCTCTGATGGTAGGTCAGCATCCAGGCAAAATTAGGTTACTTTGACCTATATTTTCCGCTTGAGTGACTTACATTCAAGTTATGTCCGAGTTGATATCTCGGTCACTGTACATGGTAGGCTCATCTAACCTTGCATGTGCATGCATCTCTGATGGTAGGTCAGCATCCAGGCCAAATTAAGTCACTTTGACCTATATTTTCCGCTTGAGTGACTTACATTCAACTTTACGTCCGAGTTCAAATCTCAGTCACTGTACATAGTAGGATCATCTAACCTTGCATGTGCATACATCTCTGATGGTAGGTCAGCATTCAGGCAAAGTTAGGTCATTTTGACCTATATTTTCCGCTTGAGTGACTTACATTCAAGTTTACGTCAGAGTTGATATCTCGGTCACTGTACATGGTATGATCATCTAACCTTGCACATGCATGCATCTCTGATGGTAGGTCAGCATCCAGGCAAAATTTTGTCACTTTGACCTCCATTTTCCGCTTGAGTGACTTACATTCAAGTTCATGTCAGGGATGAGATCTCGTGTACTGTACATGGTAGGATCATCTTGCATGTGCATGCATCTGCAGTCTGCTCTGTTAAGCACTAGTCCGATGCCCGAGACTAGTAAATTTGAATTCCGACTAGTAAATTTTTTCAACCACTAGTCCGACAGGACTATCAAGAATTTTTTTGTCGCAGAAATTTTATATTGTATTTTCTAGACAAAATGCTAAATTTGCATTGCCTTACATCATGGTAAAATTTTTCTTTTTTTTTCAGACTAGTAAAACGGGATTTGGACTAGTAAATCTGTTACCTCAACTAGCCCGAAGGACTAGTTATGAGAAAAGTTTTTGGCGCAGACTGCATCTGTGATGGTAGCTCAGCATCTAGACAAAATTTGGTCACTTAAACCTACATTTTACTCATGAATGACTTACATTAACGTATACATCCAAGTTCATGGCTCAGTAACTGTACATTGTTGGTTCAGATAACCTTGCTAATGCATGCAATTTTGATAGTATGTCGGCATCCAGGCAAAATTTGGTTGCTGCGACAAAGTGCCACAACGAGGCGAACTTTGTAATCGTTGATTACCTATGTTTATATAATGAAATAAGTTCTGAAAAGAAATTTAACTTTGTCACAAACTTGAGGTTAAAAAAAAAACAATACACACACAAAAAAAACCAAACAAATTAAAAAAAAAGGAAAGTTTGATCAACATTTCCTTTCAAATTTTCAAGTTTTTGTTCATGGACATTTTTTTTTTGCAAAAAATTAAAATATTACTATTTTCTTATATATTAATAATTATTTTTTGCCTTTTGTTTTTGTTTGTTTTCGATTTTTGAATTTTTTTGGGTTTGTCTTTGTTTCTTTTTTCGTTCATTTTTGTTTGTTTGTTTGTTTTGTTGTTTGTTTTTTTTTACTTGTTATTTTTATATATACATGTATTCAATATGTCTTTTAAATAAAAAGAAATAAAAAAAGAAACGTGTTTGGCCTCTTTCCACCTGTGCCTCTGCAAATATTATGTGTATTGCTTGCATGTCATTTGTGCACTTTGAGATCAACACTTGCATGAAACAAATGAAACAATTTATTAGGTTTCATAGGGTATCTATGATTTGAGCATGTTATGTAAACTTTACTCTTTAATGTAGCAACAATGCCTCTAGACCAGTCACTTCAAAAGATAAAATAAGTGTTGCGAGGTGGTTATAAAACGTAAAAATACAATAGTCAAGAGACAGGACAGGAACTCGAACTGAGAGCCATCTATCTTCTTGGAACTTTCAGACCTCGAGGTTTGAGCATAAAGGAACTTTCGTACCAGTAATGAATAGCTCTACATCAGTTTGTCATATCACCTTATTTTCATATTTGTTTTAATTATGAAGTTTTTCACATTCTGTCTTTTAAACTCTTGTCTTTCATACTCATTTTTCACTAAATTTCCTGTCATTACCCATTTTTGTTTCACGACCCCATCATTTCAATCGTCTTTTTGTGAATGTGTTCAAGATTGGCTAGATTTATCAAATGTCTCGGCTCGCTGCACACCTATCCAATATAGGTTTTTAGTTTCTCCATTTCTTCCAGCGTGTTTACATGTGTTTTTTATTATTTTCACTTTACCCTTGAAAAAGACATTACATGTCGAAATATTGGGCTGTTTTACCCCTTTTTATCTTTTAAATTCAGATGTCTTTTTATATTTGTTTTAATTTTGACTGTGACCAATTTAGGTGGTTAACCACTCTCTTGACTATTGTATTTTACACTTCAAAAGATGTTTGTCCAGGTGAATTTAATTAAGGTGATCAGAAGATCAACAGGTGGTATGCATGTCACTAAAAACAACAAGCATTTAATTAAATATACAAGACATACCCCACTTAAAAATATTCAAATCTGAAGCTTTCAATATACATGTACTTAGTAATCAAATTTCAGTGTCTAATCATAAATACTAAGAAATGTCCAAATTTGATCATCATATTCTGTATACCGTACCTTTAATTTTTCTTCAACTTCCCTTACCTATGTGCAGGATTAAGCACGCGTTGCACGCACCGGAAGGAAATTGAAGCTTCATGGAGCTCATGGAGAAATTCTGATATGAAAGGAGAATTACGAAATTGTATTTGATACATTTGTAATAAACAGAGTTATGAAATTTTGAAGACCAAATAAAAAGCATTTTTTTTGTTCTCTCTTTCAAAAGTACCCAATTTCCTCAGAAATCCCAGGACAATCTCGGGTAATGAGATCTCGTTTCCATAGCAACAATAGTAATTGCAGCATCACCAAATGGCGCGACTTTTCACTCGATCTGGCGTACTTTTATTCTGAGATAATTCAATATTCATTAGCAAATTGCGTAAGATTTTGCGGGAAATAACAAACATTGATCTTCGGAAAATAAACGTTTTTCGCATTTTATATCACTTTGGATTTTTTTTTATTTTCAGAGGACAAAAAACGGCGGACAAAATTTCAAGAAATTAGCAAAACATCCTTACCCTTATCAATTTTGTATATTGGTGCATTGGTAAATGACCAAGCTACATTCAGTGCTCAATTGTATTTCCACAAGTAAAATTTACCTGTGCATTTCTTGTTAAGGCACCGGCCCCATTTTTCCTGGCTCAACATTTCCTAGCATAGTGTATATGGGGAAAAAGAATTTCTAGGCTCTGGAAAAAAATACCAGGCCCCTAAAATCAAATGGTCCGTGAATAAAATGGCACTTGTTTAAAAAATTCCACAGAATTTCTTTTTGGGCCGATTTTCATTAAATTTGTATTGATAAAAAGGGCTTGACATGTAGTTTGTTATAGTAATTTTTTAATCTATTTAGTTTATTAAATGTTTGTTATAGTAATTTTTTAATCTATTTAGTTTATTAAATGTGTAAGTGAGATTGAGTTTGTCCAGGGTTTTCATTTAAGGTCCTTTTAGTGGCGGTGATCAGGATTCGGCAAGATCTGTAAATAAAAAAAAATCAAACGATTTTAAATGTGACATATGGTTTGATGACCAAACACCATGATGGGCTCATATATTTAAATTATGCCTATCCTACACATCTGATGTTTTGGACACTTCTTCAGCTGTCTCAAATGCCAAGAACAGAAAAAAACATTCCTATTTATGCAGAAATTTGAAAATGCAGATAAAGTCTATAAACTCGACTTTAGTTGTTTATGATTCTGCTCCAATGACACAATTAATGCATATACATCAGACCGTTGTAACACATCTACCTGTTATGTTAGTAGGCGAATTTATGCCACATTCGGATTTTGGTGTTGTCCCTTGTAAAATCATATTTGGCTTCTCATGATGTTTCCAGTGGTTGTCTAAGCCTATTCCAAATTCCTTGACAGTTTTTGCAGATCTTATACTACTTGTTCTGGCAGGCTATTCCAAATATCAACTACCCTATGGAAGGAGTACTTGCGGACGTTTACCTTACATGTTTTTTTAATTATTATTATCTTTTTTGAGTGACCTCTTGCGCTTGACTGTGTATTCAATTCGAACATTCCACTATATTTTAATGTTATAGTGAGAATCCCTATCCTTTCTTTATAATTTATATTTTTAAGTGACAGGATTTGTTTGATTTCTCGCTTTTGTACATTTTCTATTTTTTCAATATCCCCTTATCTATACGGAATCTAGACTGTTGCATTTGTTCGGATGGAACTTGAGTAATCAGTATGAAGTTCGACATCAAAAGTCCTAATCTTGTTGTTTTTTATTTCCCTATACACCCTGAGAGGGCCGGGACCGCAGGGAGTCTCATGTCGGAGTCCCGACTTTGTTTTTACTAAATCCCGAACTACAAAGGAACTTTAAAAATGATGAAATCCTGATTCCCTGTCATTCATTTCCCGACATCCCGGGCTTAAATCATAGAAATCCCGAATTCCCTAGCTTGAAAACTTCCCGGCCAATCCACATGATCCAGGCATCCCGAAAAAAGTTGGACCCTTTTCCACCTTGGTATCGTGAACAAATAAATATGTGCTTGAGTTTATGCAATTAGGCATATCATTTATGTAAATGACAAATAATGGGTTTGAACGATTAAAAAAAAACATAAGTTTTTTGGCCAAACCTCTTTTTCTTAACCATTGCAGGTATTGATCTAATGATTTCGTCTTTCGAGCTTGGTTCCAAATCACTTATCTTTGACGGGGGTATCGACTTTTGAATAAATAAAACTGATTGTTTCCTTGTTTGCTGGTGAAATAAACTAAGCCCCTTTTCACTGGTAGGGACTTGGTTTGGCGTTGTTGTATATTACTGCTACGCCCCCTAACAGGTCACACCTATTTTCATATTATTACAGGTAAACAACTGACAGGCCTCCCATTGCAGGTAAATCAAGAAAATCACCGTATTGATTTGATAGTACTTGTATACACGTCAATTATCATCAACATAAAAGAAATGGTTGAACAACTAAACTGGAAGCTAGTAAATTAATATTAAATTGTGCAGATTTATCATAGTTCACAATGGTAGAAACACCCTCTTACAAGCCTGTTGGAGTTATCGAACCTGATATTCCGCTAAAGGCGCGGAACGCTGATATCGTCAACAGACCATATCCAAGCTCTAGTATAAGGATTCACTAGTACAGTTAGCTCAACGCGAACTGATTCTCTCTCTCTTATCACAGATTTCGGTGTAACACGGTGTGACACGGTTAATTTCAGATTAATCTCCAAAATCCCTCCCAAACTCTAATCTCAACACCGCGAGTTTTATTGCTGCTGAGGGCAATAAAACTTATAAATGTTAATTACAATTATGTACCTGTCTGATTGTCAAAATTAAATGAATGACAAGTTGCAAGTCAGTATTTGTTACGGTTGTAGAAATTTCAACATCCTCGCTGTTAATGACAAATCAATTTCTTGAAAATACATTTTAAGAAGTAATAATTTGATAACTGTTAGGTGCCAATAAGTTTTAAAAAGTAATTTATTTGTGCTGCGTAAATCTTCCAACATTCTTGACATGAGGTTTTCACTTGTTTCGTTCAAAAAACATTCAGGTCCAGATTATGGATTTAAACAATTTACAGGAACAAAATGCGGTTGAAACTTCATTTAAACCTCTAAAAATAATTAAAGATTTAACGTATGTCCTGATAACGAACATTGTTCAGTTTTATTCATCCCTTTTATAAGTACAAGTTCCAAGATTTTCGGAAAATTTAGTGTGTAGTGAATCAAGCATCACAATTAGGTAAATATCTAAAAATAGAATATGTGACAAAATAGATTTACATAATTTACATGAACGAATTGCATCTTTTTCTATATGTTTCCTTTTATTTTTTTAAACTTTGTGGACCCTTTCTTCAGTAAAAACAAGCACCAATTTATTTCCAAAAACATGAAAATAATTTCCCTGGCGTGGATATATCAATTGTTTGGATTTTCCTGCCGTTTTTTCAAGTTTTTTAAAAAATAAATTGACATTTTACTTCTAATTAGTACCTTTAGAAAAAATATAATTTTTATTAAAACATTTTTGATGAAATGTCAAGGACTTGCTAATTAACGACTGTGGTTACCGGCAAAAGATCAAAGGAACACAGGTAAATAAATTTCGCAGTGTTGGGAGGATTTTCGTTTTCAGGGCAATAAACGACACGCTAATCCGTGTGATTCCTCCAAGACAACACGGAGTATTTTTCGGTGAATTTCGGTGTTTTGCAGTGTCCCACCAGGAAAATACTCGGTGTTGAGAGAGAGAGAATCATTTCATGTTGAGCTAACTGTATAGACCATGTCACAGTATAGAAAACGTTACGTCATAAAGCAGTCTGCACCAAAAACTTTTTTCATTACCAGTCCTTCGGGCTAGTTGAGATAACAGATTTACTAGTCAGAAACCCATTTTACTAGTCCGAAAAAAAGGAAAAAAATTTAACGCAATGAAAGGCAATGTAGATTCAGCATGTTGTCTAGAAATTGCAGTATAAAGTTTCTGCAACAAAAAATTCTTGCTAGTCCAGTCGGACTAGTGGTTGAAAAAATTTACTAGTCCGAATTCAAATTTACTAGTCTCGAGCATTGGACTAGTGCCTAACGGAGCAGACTGATAAAGCCTAAAACGTCGTGCAACTTTGTCGTTGCAGTACATTCTTGGTCACATTGGGCGGACACGCTTGTGACGTAGGGCGGACAAACAACAACTGGTGAGTCTAATTACCAGTATTCGGAATATGGTCTATTGGAAACTCGTCTACTGCAGGATGGTCGTCAGGTATGAAGTGTTGTACAACAAATCTGTATAGTTTCATTTGTTCCATGAGTTATGTTATGTAACTTACTCCAATAAACGACTGTGCATTTTCTCCCTCAAAATCTTCCGATCCGTCAGACATTTTTGATACTTTATTGTGGTATACCTCGAGAATGCAGACCGGATGTATATCACTTGTTGCCAAGGAAGTGCCCTCTGGTGTTTGGCGCGGTTTTTTATTGCGTTTTTAAGCTTCAAAAGAAATTGGAACCTGGTTACAGATTTATCAGTGATTTTATTTATTTGAGACGTATGCATTCATTGGGAAAATTAATTTATTTACATGAGAAAGATCACTTAATTTTTTTCCGGAACCAGTCTAAACCGGTGCTCGTTTCGGATTTAACATTTGCAACCTTTTCCGCTAGGGGGCAGTTCCTTGACAACCAACAGGTGTTTACATCCGTTCTGTTCTAACATTTATTTTCTCTCACCTCTTTCCACAGAAATCCTACAAAATGTCTGACGGATCTGAAGAAATGGAAGATGAGCAGCAAACCTTTTTGGGTGTAAGTTAAATTTTTAATCGCTTTCTGACAGGACAGCCTACACAGGCACTTGTTTCTTAAAAAAAGTCAGTCCTTCCCTGCATTGTATAGACTCTCCTGACATGTGCTCGATAAAAAGATAGTGGTCTTCTTTAATTTTATTGCATTTTCATAAGTCAATTAGTTAACATCCATACATTTTAAAGTGAACCACCTTAATATTCAGGATGCGACCACAGGGCTCCCGTATTCGATGAAGGTTCATGACAGGGCATGTTCTTTTCAGTGTCATGAAATAGATGGAAAATTCAGTTTACCATACCAGTGCTCGATAATGCGATATTGTTACCAAACAAATGAAATATCGAATGAAAATGACATAAACCTTTTCTTCATGATCAATACTGATCATACAGTTTATAAACAGTGGACTTGTCTCATTAATCTGTGCTGATCGGGTCAGATACGGAGTACGTAGTAGCTGGTCAAAGCAAATGACCGGAAGTTAAAAATAACATAAAAATGAGGCCAGTTTGGGGACTTTATCTTTTGCTGATCGTAATTTAAGGTGTTTTTTCTGTTCTTACAGGGATGAACATTTGAAATACATTGTATTGGCAAAGTGGCCAGCTGGGCCCCTAGCAAACAAAATTCAGTAGCCCAGCCACTAATTTTACTAGTCCAGGACTATATAGTCAACCAAAATTGCAGGATATTTCAGTAGCGAGGTGGGCTACTGGTTTGAAATTTTCAGTAGCCCAGGTAGATTTTTAGGGGCCTTGGGCTACTGGGCCCCTGGAAATTTGCATCCCTGTCTTATATGTGGCTGAATGATGTTGCAGTGTTCAAGCTTTGTCTCTAGTGGGCAATTCTATTGTTCATTTTTATTTTCTGTTTAAAACCTCTGCTTTTTTAGACTCTTAAATTTGTGAAATGGCCGAGACAGGCTTAAATCTATTGCCTGTATTTTGTTATTCGACTATCAGTACATTCACTTAGTAGTTCACTATCTTTGGAAAGACACTGCTAATATGTAAAAACAGAATTCTTTTTCAGATGTTCCATAATTCAGTAAAGCATTTAATTATTGAGCACTGGTCAGGGGAGTCTAGTCAGTAAGATAACTAAAAATCTGGCTGGAGTGATAAAGGTCTCGGGTTTGATCCCTGGAGATGACGTCCGTCTTTGTAAGTAATCTGGTCCGCCATTCCACAATGCTACACTGTAAGCCTGGTAAGGAATGGGTGACCGCCATATTTATGTCCTGTTTCATCATGTTCATTGGTCAAAATGTTCACCGTTTTCATTTTTTTTCGGGAAAATACTCACACCACGACCGTTATTGATGCGCTTTTAGCGTCTCGTAAAATCATGGGGTAAGAATTTTGACCTCAGGATTTTAAGCTGTTACCTGTTGTTAGTGTTTGCCAAGCATAGCCAGTGTAATGCAAAAGGAGCCCGATGAATCATGTTCTTCGGTTACAAATTTTGGCACCCAGTAAAAAAACCCACGATGGTTAAGGAAGCGCTAACGTGATAAGTTGAACTTCAAAGGGTCGAACAACCAAGGGACAGATTGAAATAGTTTGAGGCAAAGGGGTGTTCGAGATATCGAGGTCAATCTATATTAAAACTTGAACAAAAGACCAGAAAAAGGTTCCAGGGATCCATGGTGTTCGAGTTACAGTAAGCTCAACACGAACTGATTCACTATCTCTCAACACCGAATATTTTCCTGGTGGGACACTGCAAAACACCGAAATTCACCAAAAAGATACTCAGTGTTGTCTTAGAGGAATCACACAGATTAGCGTGTCGTTTATTGCCCTGAAAACGAAAATTCTCCCAACACTGCTAAATTTATTTACCTGTGTTCCTTTGATCTTTTGCCGGTAACTGACAGTCGTTAATTAGCAAGTCACTGACATTTCATCAAAAAATGTATTTTTCCACAGGTAGTAATTAAAAGTAAAAAATCAATTTGTTTTGAAAATAACTTGAAAAAAATCGGCATGAAAATTCCAACAGATTCTACTGAGAAATTGATAGATCCACTCCAGGAAATTCACATGTTTTGGGAAATAAAATTGCTGCTTGTTTTAACTAGAGAAAGGGTCCACAAAGTTAAAAAAAAATAAAGGAAACATAGAAAAAGATGTAATTCGTTCATAAAAATTATGTAAATCTATTTTGTCACATATTCTATTTTTACACTTTTACCTGATTGTGATGCTTGATTAACTTGAAATGGGATTTTCTGAAAATCTCGAAAAATTTTACTTATGAAAGGGATGAATAAAACTGTACATTGTTTGTTATCAGGGCATACGCTAAAAGTAACTCTTTAGTTATTTTTAGAGGTTTAAATAAAATTGTAACCACATTTTGTTCCTGTAAAATGTTTTAATCCATAGTTGGGAACCAAATGTTTTTTGAATGACAAATGAAAACCCCATGAGAGACATTCAATATTTACGCAACAATACAAATAAATTAATTTTTACACGTTTTGATAGCTGGAATTATCAAATTTATACTACTTAAAATGTATTTTCAAGAAAATGATAGGTCATTAACAGCGAGGATGTTGAAATTTCTACAATTGAACAAATATTGACTTGCAACTTGTCAATCATTGAATTTTGACAATCGGACAGGTAATTATGGCGGGTTTCCTGGCTCTTTAACGTATTATATTTGCAATTCTTCAATGAACATACCAATATTCCTAAAGTAACAAATATAACAAGTCCTTCTAAACTCCTGTCTTTTATTTGCCAATCAACTAATCAAGATTCTATAGAAATTCTATTGTATATCAATTTGTACTGCCTGAAGGGGTTTACCTTGATAATCCAGTAATGACAAATTGGTATACAAAAGAATTCTATAGAATTCTTGATTGGTTGATTGACAAAGAAAAGATAGGAGTTTTGAAGGAGTTGTTATAGGTGTTACTTGAGGAATATTGGTATGTTCATTGAAGAATTGCAAATATGATACGTTATTGAGCCAGGAAATCCGCCATAACATTTATAAGTTTTATCATGTTTATTGCCCCCAACAGCAATAAAACTCGCGGTGTTGTGATTAGAGTTTGGGAGGGATTTTGGATATTTATCTGAAATGAACTGTCCTACACTGTGTAACACCGAAATCCGTGACAAGAGAGAGAAAATCTGTTAGCGTTGAGCTAACTATATTGCAGTTCAAGCCATCGAAGTTCTACTGTAGTCGTACATAAGTATGATGACTCTTGAGGTGAAGGAAGTGTGACAGGACAGCCTACCTGCGTTGCAGTAGGTAGTAGATATATAGCCAGTAAAAATCAACTGAGCTAACGGAATATTTCTTTAGCTCATTCTGTTAGGTGACTGTTTGAAGTGCTAGAGGTCCTGAGTTCAATCCCCAGAGATGACATTAGTTACTTTTGTAAGGAGAATCATGCTCTCCAATTACAGCTTTACAATAACACAATAACATACACTGTAGGACAAAACCATGTTCCAATCGAAGCTCTTGTAACGAAATTCCTTGATCTTTCATAAGAACACAATGTAAAAATGCTTCAACTATCCAAATCTCAGATAAACAGAGGAAAAGAATATGGCCGATCAGTTGTTTGTACAGAAATGGAAGCCCAAAAAGATGATAACTCCATTAGTCTGACGCATACTCATGGTGTACAATGGGAGATAACTCTCACTGTATCTAATTGATAGCTGATAGTATTGTAGTTATTCCGTTTGTACCCACTTACGTCAGAATTGTAACATGTGGCCAGTTCAGTAGGGCTTGAAAGACCTCTACGTTTCAGTTGATTTTTTTTCGAGCAGCAGTTCTCAGTTGACCAGTTTACCCCTTTGTAATTGATATCATTAAGTTGTTAGATTTTTAGGCAGAATATAAAAAAATCTGTGTTTCCGGTAACCCGACTGACCCTAGACAGACTTGCCTACCCTTACGATTTTGGCGTAAGGCTTACTATTTTCAATGCTGTCTTATGCCCTTACGATGGTTTACCATTTCCGTACGATTTCTTCAATTTGCTGTATTTCTGGAATTTTTTCAGTTCGGTCAGTTATTTCATTGTGGTTCCGTGTATTATAGTTAAATTCGGCATTTCCAGTAATAAAAAGACTGTAAAAAACAATCTTTTAGACAAAAAAATTCTAGGCTTCCATGTGAGAAAAAATGTATTCTTGGTGGGAGTATTGTGTAACTTCATAATTTGCCTTTCATTTAAAGGTAAAGTTTCCGTTTTAAAACACGTTTTTTGCATTAAAAAGTGCCTTACTATTTTTGATCTCAGATTACGATTTTTGATCAAGTAACTTACTATTTTTGACCAAGAGGGGTAGGCAAGTCTGCCTAGATTTTTGGGGCTTAAAATGCCTACCCTAAAGTTTTTTGGGCAATTTTTAAAGAGGCACTATTAAAGTCCAGAAGTTACTTTCTATATGTCTTTGTAAAAAGTTTTGGAAAAAAAATGCCTACCTACCGACCCTAATTTTATAGAGCATGTTACTGGAAACACGGGTTTTTTTTTAGGCCTTCTGGCTTTATTGATTCATGCTTATGGTGTTTTTTGACATTTGCCTTTTTTTTGCATGCTCAGAGCTTCAATCTTGATAAGTAGAACTGTCAGTACCTTTTATTCATAGGAACAGTTAATCAGGAGGTCTGTTAAAGTAATTATACCCTGCTCCTTTGTCTGTCCGACCATCCGTCTGTCACACATATTTTCGTCATATTTTTCTCAACAACCATGATATTTGGTATGGTGCTTCAGTAAGGGGTCCCATACTGCACCTCTCCCTTTCAGCCATATTGAATAACTACTTCCTGTTAACCGACTTTGTATGAAAAAGAGAGGAAATATGGTAAATGTCAAGGAGACAACATCCCATATCCAGGTTAAAACGACCCAAAACAAAGCATCTAGGGGTCATCGTACGGTCTTCCAACACAGTGAGGAACCTCACACCATATAGCAAGCCCTAAATGGCCCCAAAAAAGGTAAAAAAGTGAATGAATCAATGGAAACAAACCACATCCAATAAACCAAATATCAAGAAACTAAAATTTTATAAGAGGACAAGGACAAGCCAATGACGAACATATTCCTGACTTAGGACATAGGAAAATTGTGGTGGGGTTAAGCATGTTAAACTTGTTTTCTTGGATCCAAACCCTCTCCCTATGTGTTTGTGCCTTTTTTACTCACTTTTTGTACACCCATCGAAAGACGGATATATTATTGTACACCCTCCGTCCGTCCGTTCCTTAACTTTTTGGTTTCCAGAGATTTTTTGAAACCGCTTGACATATTGATTTTGACGGGTTGATTTTATACAGAGTTATTGCCACTAGACTTAGAGTGAAATTTTGAAAAATATAGGTTTCCGGAGTTTTTTTCTGTAACTGCTTGACATATTGATTTCATATTTGGTATATGAGTATATATAGGTGAGATACAGATCAAGTTTGAGTTTAGTTCCGGTCGGTTGATTTTGTACAGAGTAATGGCCCTTGGACTTAGTGAAATTTTGAAAAATATTGGTTTCCGGAGTTTTGTTCTGTAACGGCTTGACATATTGATTTCATATTTGGTATATGAATATACCTGGGTAAGATACAAATGAAGTTTGGATTTGGTTATGGTCGGTTGATTTTGTGCAGAGTTATTGCCCTTAGACTTAGTGAAATTTTGGAAAAATATAGGTTTCCGGAGTTTTTTTCCATAACCGCTTGACATATTGATTTCATATTTGGTATATGAGTATATCTAGGTGAGATACAGATCAAGTTTGAGTTTGGTTCAGGTTGGTTGATTTTGTACGGAGTTATGGCCCTTGGACTTAGTGAAATTTTGAAAAATATAGGTTTCCGGAGTTTTTTTCTGTAACCGCTTGACATATATTGATTTCATATTTGGTATATGAGTATATCTAGGTGAGATACAGATCAAGGTTGGAATTTGGTTCCAGTTGGTTGGTTTCATACAGAGTTATGGCCCTTGGACTTTCATCTTGGTAAGGCTCATATTCTGTCTGATCTTCTTTTCAATCAAAATTTTGTTGTGGTCCAACAATGCCATAATAAAGTTCAAGTTGACAGTGGATGGGCGTATCATGCTCTCTCCGCACAGCAGTTTATTCAAACTTGTGAGTTTTTCGTTGCATTTTTCTCGGCAACCATGCGTGACATACACTTGATATTTGGTATGGTGCTACAGTATGGGTCCTATACTGCCCCTCCCCTTTTCAGCCATATCAAATCCTGTTTACCAATTTTGTGCCTTTTTACTTTCATTTTCAAAATTGGGCCTTTGTGTATCTCAGCAAGCATGCATGACAGCCACTCGATATTTGGTATGGTGCTTAAGTATGGGGTCCTATACTACACCTCCCCTTTTCGGCCATATTGAATTGCTACTTCCTATTAACCGACTTTGTGCCTTTTTACTTTCATTTTCAAAATTGTGACTTTTTCATTGCATTTTTCTCAGTAACCATGCAAGACAGCCTCTTGATATTTGGTATGGTGCTTCAGTATGGGATATCCTATCAAACGCCTTCCATTTTCGTTCATATTGAATCACCACTTCCTGTTTACCAACTTTGTTCCTTTTTTACTAGCTTGTTTGCATCTTTTTTTTTTCCTGCAACTTTGTAAATGCTTGTATAGTTTCCACACCTGTACTGTGTCAACACATGTATTGTGTCCACACACACTTAATTTGCACTTACCATATTGATTCAGGGTTCATTGAGCGGGGGTATAATTGGCTGCCATTTGGCTACAGCTCTAGTTTTTAGTAGAAATTGTAAGAAAGCTCTAGTCAAATTACATGGGTATTATTGGGTAAATTGCACAGTTAAGATAATATGAATTCATTTGTATGCATAGTTTTGGACAAGTATTGGAACTGTTTGTACTTGTTTTTCTATAATGAAATTCACATTTTTGGGAACGATTCAAGTAAAAACTTCCCTCTTTAGTTGCCAAGTGATTATATAACTTTTTTGTTTATTTTTTGCGTGTACACTTGAAACCAGTTGACCTCTCTATAAGAATCATCTTCTTATATCAGCATATCAAGAAAAACTATTTTAAGTACTAAAAGAATGTATTAAACACCACTGTACAATGTAACCGGACATTGTTCAAATTCACACATACCTTTCTTAATTTCCAATGTCAACCATATTTGTTCTAGGCACTCCTGCCAAACACCGTTCTCGTGTCAAGAACAGCTTGCCAAAGACAGCCATTGTGTCTTTGAAAAAAATCTTGCGGGACTAACCCCTAGATCTATAGGAACTCAAATGCCCTTTGCAGCCCTGCAACCAGACAATTCAATAAAAATTGGTCTTAACCAATTTTGATTGATATAACCCAACATTGACTATTTCTGTAAACAAAATTAAGTATGGTACTGATCAAGTCAATTCAAGTAAAATTTATTTAAAGTAGGACTGATAAAAACATAATACAAATAACATAAGCTCTTTAGAGCTCTTATTTAGACAGACATAAACGAATCTCAATCGGCATGGATATATAGAGGTTACAAGCGGAATACTACATGTACAAGGGAACGTTCTAAGGCTGATGACATTCTATTCAAAATTTATATAAATATCTTGTCTGATGTGATAAAAAATGTACACAAAGCTGAGTGCAAAGTTAATGAAAACTTATTAATTAGGGCCCGCCACATAGTGGCGGACGCCCTATAGTGGCGGACGCCCTATAGTAATTGCTCTGTCCATCCATCTGTCCGTGCGTCCGTCCGTCCGTAACAAAGTCGTGTCCAGGCTATAACTTTTTTGTCTTTTGAGATAGGCTTTTGATATTTTGCATGAACACACTTGTACTGTGTCCACTTCTGTATTGTGTCCACACACACTTAAATTTGCACTTATATTACAGCGGGGCCCACATAGATGGCTGCCATCTCTCCGATGTCTAGTTTAACTTGGTCAGATATATTCTGGAAATTCATTTACATTTATGTATAAATCATAAAAAGAGTAATGGCTACAGTACAGCCAGTGACTTACTGTGATAAATCACTGTGATAGACGTATCACTCTGCTTAGTGAATTGTGTATATTTTATTTCCTGTTTGATTTATAAACATGCTTTCTTTCGCATTTAGAGAGATGCATTCTACCACTTGGTATGCAAAAGAAATTAAGTGGATTGATCAATCAGGAAAAAAGATATATTCATTTAAAAAATTAGAGTGATATGTCTATCAGAGTGATTTATCCATGTTATCGTGGTAAGTATCTGGCTGTACTGTATATCACTGCCTCTAGTGGGACCTGAAACTAATAAGAGTGTACTGAATTATGGCTGAATCACTGCCTCTAGTTGAACCCAAAACTGATAGATGTGTCACTCTATCATGGCTGTATCACTCCTTCTAGTGGGAACCAAAACTGATAGGAGTGTCTATCATGGCTGTATAAATCACTCCCTGTAGTGGGACCCAAAACCGATAGGAGTGTCCATCTGTCATTGCTGTATAAAACACTTCCTCCAGTGGAACCCAAAATCGATAGGAGTGTCACTCTATTATGGCTGTATCACTGCCTCTAGTGGGACTCAAAACTATATAATCATGATAATAGGAGTTTCACTATATCATTGCTGTATCACTTGCCATTGTGGGACTCAAAACTAAAAGGAATGTCACTCTATAATATCTATTACAACTCTCATTTATAAAACAATGTGCAATTATAATTGTTTTCTTTACAAGCTTTTGCCATACTCATAAACTACGGTACCAGAATGTTTTGGTTTTAAAAGTTAGAAGATTCTTTACAAAACATGAATGTCCCCCAACCACTATAGTTACTTACTCTGATAAATGTAGTATGATAATTGACAAAGAAATTTTTACTGTAGGAATATGAAGGAAATAGAGATGCTGAAAACAGAAGACATGGGCATGGTAAAGCTACACTTCCAAATGGAGACACATATGAAGGAAATTATGACAAAGGAAAACGACATGGACAAGGAACTTACAGGTAGATAATATTATCTTGCACACATGTTCTTTTTCATGCCTGGCCTGTTTTAGGGGGCATATAGTGTTCTGGTCTATCTGTCCGTCCGTCTGTCTGTCACGAGTCAAGTTTACCCTCAGGTTGAAGTTTTTTTTTCTGTGTAGGATGTTTTGATGTTATTATCATGAAACTTTATATAAATAGTAGGGTATAATTAAAAAAAAAATAATAAAAAATTATTCTTTCTACCAACTTCATGCTTCACTAATCATGGGGAAAAAAGGGGGATTCTGAGGTTTACCCTTAGGTTGAAGTTTTTTTTCTGTGAAGAACGTATGCTATTATAATGAAACTTTATATAAATACTCCTTAGGGTATAATTAAACAAAAATCATTATAAAAATTTATCCTTTCTACCAACTTCATGCTTCACTGGTCATTAAAAAGGGGTGGTAGTATGAGGTTTACCCTTAGTTGAAGTTTTTTTTTTCTGTGAAGGATGTATGCTATTATCATGAAACTTGATATACATTAGTATATAAATAAACAAAAATCATTAAAATATTAATTTATTCATGCCACCAACTTCATGCTTCACTGATCATGGAAATGAGGGGATGGTTTGAGGTTTATCCATAGGTTTAAGTTTCTTTTCTGTGAAGGATATCATTAAACACACATTTTTAAAAATTAAATACCCATAGGGTATAATTAACATAAAACATAAAAAAAAAATATATCCATGCAACGAACTTCATGCCAACTTCATGAAATATAGCATTGTTCAAAATAGTTGTGAGGCGGGGCATTGAGTCGGTTAGGCACATATTCTTGTTTATTGTTTAACCTTGTATGTACCATATAGTTTCTACAACAAGAACTAAGTTGATTGTGAAATTTCTCACATTGAGTTAAATAGATTTTGCAAATGTTTGAAAGCGAGGCTTGCTATGTCCAGTACACGATGTTGTGTCGACATCGTCAATATTGTCGACATCGTTTGGTTAAAGAGGCATTCATGTTTATGAAACACCCTGATGTTGTTGTTATCTGCACAACTTTGTCACAATCGATTCTTCTACTTACAAGTCCACATCGCGATATATACAATATCGGTCGGACATTGTCTACATCGTTTCTACTTCTCACAATTTGTCAACATAACCTACATTGTCGATTTTGCAGTGATGACCATATAGGTACGACATTGTCTACATCGTTTCTAATTCTTAAATGTTGTCGACATCGCCAATATTGCCGACATTGCAATGTTGACGATATCGGTACGACCTTGTCTGCATCGTTTCTGCTTCTCACAATTTGTCAACATAGCCTACATTGTCGATATCGCAATGATGACCATATCGGTACGACATTATCTACATCGTTTTTAATTCTTATATGTTGTCGACATTGCCTACATTGTTGACATTGCAATATTGACGATATCGGTACGACATTGTCTACATCGTCTAATTCTTACATGTTGTCGACATCGCCGAAATTGTCAATATTGCAATATTGAAGATATCGGTACGACATTGTCTACATCGTTTCTACCGCTAACATTTTGTCAACATAGCCGACATTGTAGACATCGCAATGTTGAAAATATAGATACAACATTGTCCACATAGCTTATGAATCTCACATGTTGTCAACATCGCCGACATTGTTGACATCGCAATGTTGACAATATCGGTACGACATTGTGTAAATCGTTTCTACCTTTTACATGCTGTCAACATCACGGATATTGTCGATATTGCAATGTTGACGATATTGGTACGTCATTGTTTACATCGTTTCTATTTATTACATGTTGATATCGCCTCTACTTCTTACGTGTTGTCAACATTGCCGTCATTGTCGACATTGCAATTTTGACGATATCGGTATAGCATTGTCTACATCATTTCTACCCCTTCATCACCGATATTGTTGGCATTGCAATGTTGACAATATCGGGACAATATTGTCGGAATCATTTCTTGATCTTTACATGGTAGAAAATGCAATGTTGACGATATCGGGACATTATTTACAGCGTTACTCCCGCTTGCATTTTGTCAATTTGCAGTTTAGCTGACATCGGTGTATTGGTGATATCGGTGCTACATTGTCTACTTGTTTATTCCGCCTATATTATGTAAACATCGGGTTCAGTAAAGGACTCCACCAAACTGTAACAGCATTTTTATCCATTGGTACTACAGGACTCTGATAGCAATAATTGTTCTGGTTTGTAAAAGGAAACTCCAAAAAGCTTTTAATGGTTTTTAATATATCTTTGAAAACCTTTAATTATAACATTAATGCAATTCAGTGATATGTTCAAGAATTATTAATTAGCTCCCTTTGATTTCCTATAAAAAGGCCAAGTAGACGAATGAAGAAAGATATAGATCTATTGACGACTTTTCTGCAGTTGCGATGTCGTTGATGTTGACAGTGTTGACATTTATAAAAGACAATGTCGTCAAAGACAGAACGACATCGTGACGACATTGCCGGCATCGTGATGTCGACAATGTTGACATTGATAAAGGACGATGTAGTCATTAGAGGAACGACATCGTGACAACATTGCCGGGATCCCAATGATGACAATGTTGACGTTGATAAAGGACGATAAAGTCAATAGAGGAACGACATCATGACGACATTGCTGACATTGCGATGTCGACAACTTCGTAACGACATCAACAACTGGACATCAATGTAAGAAGATGTGAGAAATTTCATAACTTTTTTAAGGTGTAGAAAGTGCGTCTCTAATGACATAATGTAAAACACCAAGGATAATGTTCCAAATAGATTTGGCGGAAAATTTCACATGAGTTGTTCTCTTTCTTGGGAGGAGAAATATTTTTATCACATCAGTCAGGCGTTGGTTGTATTTGCTAGAAATTAGAGAAATACATGTATAGTTTCCACAACGAGAACTGGTTAATTATGAATTTTCTCACATCGAGTTAAATAAATTTTGCGAATGTTTGAAAGCAAGGCTTGCCGAGCTTTTTAACATTTGAAAATTTAATTAATGAGATGTGAGAAATTTCATAATTAACATGTTTAAGTTGTGGAAAATGTTTCTCTAATGACAGGATGAAAAACACCGAGGATTGTATTCCGAATAAATTTGGTGGGAAATTACATGAAACTTGTTCTCCTCTCTAGAGAGGAGAACAAATGTTTCAACACCATTCAGGAAATGTGTAAACTGTACAAAAATTAGAGAAATATAGTTTCCATAACGAGAACTAGTTGATTATGAAATTTCTCACATCAAGTTAAATAAATTTTGCAAATGTTTGAAAGCGAGGCTTGCCGAGCTTTTAAACATTTCAAAATTTATTTAACGAGATGTGAGAAATTTCATAATTAGCGTGTCTAAGTTGTGGAAACTGTTTCTCTAATGACTGAATGAAAAACGCCGAGGATTGTATTCCGAATAAATTTGGCGGGAAATGTCACGAAACTTGTTCTCCTCTCTAGAGAGGAGAACAAATGTTTCACCACCGTTCAGGAAATGTGAAAACTGGATAGAAATTAGAGAAATATAGTTTCTACAACTAGAACTAAGTTGATTATGAAATTACTCACATCAAGTTAAATAAATTTTGCAAATGTTTAAAAACGAGGCTTGCCGAGTTTTTAAACATTTGAACATTTGAAAATTTATTTGACAAGATGTGAGAAATTTCATAATTAACGTGTTTAAGTTGTAGAAAATGTTTCTCTAATGACATAATGTAAACACCAAGGATTATATTCCGAATAGATTTGGCGGGAAAGTTCACGCGAGTTGTTTTCTCACTAGAGACGAGAAATATTTTTATCACACTGGTCAGGTTTTGGTAAAATTTGCTAGAAATTAGAGAAATCTGCTTTCCACTTCACAGCTGTAATGATACCTTACACTGTTTTCTTGAAGTCTACAAAATTTTACGGAATGGTAATGTATTTCAATTGTATGAGGTATGCCTAAAAGGATACCTTTTTCAGCCCAACATTTTTGAAGGGAGTGAATTCCTCTTGGAGAAATAATAAGAAGAGAGATATTGTAAGCACAACTTCTCTGCATTGTTTATTTGATTTCTACCAATCTCTGTAGTATTAAATTGATTTATACCAAACTCTGTAGTATTTATTTTATTTCTACCAAATTTTTCATTGTTAATTTGTTTTCTACAAATCTCTGTGTTGTTTATTTGATTTCTCCAAAATTCCGCATTGTTTATTTGCAGATGTTTTCTACCTTACTGCATTGTTTATTTGCATGCAATTCTACCTTACTGCATTGTTTATTTGCAGATGTTTTCTACCTTACTGCATTGTTTATTTGATTTCTACCCAACTTTGTGCAGTAAGTCCACCATCTGAATATATGCGCTAAAGTATACAATTTTAGTGCAATAAATTTAAGGGGCAATAATTCTAGTCAGAGGAAGTTTTTAGATTTTTTTTCACACAAAAATTTTCAACAAATTAACTGTCAATTTACTTGTAACTTAAACATATTTCTGCATGACTGACTTTTGAAACCACACCAACCTAATACATGGCATGAAATGCACAAAAATTGGGTTTTGGCATGAATTTACGCATGATTGGTTTTCTATTGTCCATTACAAAGCTTAACCCAGTGAAAACATTTTCCCATCTCAAAGTTTTCAAACTGGTTTTCATTTAATCAATGAATGATGGGAACTTTAAACATTGCCTGGATTGTCTCTCTAAATGTCTTGTTTTCCCATTAACAGACATTACTTAAACGTCTATCTTCTGTGAATCACCATGAATCAGTCTGAAATTTTGCCAGTTTCTTTTGGAACCTTTGGGAATATTTCTGCAAATTTAAACTTTTTTTGAGGTTAAGAATTGAAATTCTCAAAATTCGGTAATTTACCCTGAAATTCAAAACATTGCCATTTTTGATAAATTTCAACTCTAAACAACTTCTTGACAAAATTGGAACTCAGAATTTGAAGGAGGAGACATTTTTTCATGATTTTTTTATGTTAGTGTGATTAAAATGTTCAGACAAATTGGGAATTTCGATTTTGACCACTTAATCAAAAGTTGATGCTGTGGCAAATTTTCAAGAGTCGACTAAAAATGATTGGATGCAAAATGTAAAGCAGACACTTAGCTTAACAATTTAGCAAAGAAAAATTCTTTATGTCGACATAGAAGATTTCTAAAACATGAATATGAGGTGTTGCGTTTTCATTTGAGCTCAGTATATTTTAGCAACTATAAGCCTTGCAAGGTTTTCAGTCATAGCTTATACCATGGAATATTTTGTTTAAATAAAATAGCATAATACTGAAGTTACTGTAAATTTCATTTCTGCACAGTGCACATGGTTGTTTCGACAACTTACAATTATGTGCAGATCAAAATTGATACATATTACTATTCAAGGGGAGGTTATTCCACTTTGAAAAGTTATGACCAGGTGAAGTGAAAGCACTTGGTTCTTGAAATTCATTATAAGAAATATAATTTTTAACAAATCTGGTCATTGGCTACAGTGATATCTCATTTGAAACTGTATTTTTTTCTTCAGATTTAAAAATGGTTCTCGATACATTGGAGAATATGCCCAAAACCAGAAACATGGACAGGGAACATTTATTTATCCAGATGGATCAAAATATGAAGGTAATGGCTAAGTAATTAACAAATTTCTACTTTGCTCCATTTTTATGGATATTCAAACAAAATTGTTCTGTCAAATTAAAAACAATCAATATCTTTGCATTCACAATTGAAGAAGTATATTAAGCCAAAGGAGATGAGGGTGTTTTGAAGACTTCATAATGTCATTTGAATCTGATGTTCATAAAAATTTATGGTTTTTACATGGTCACCAACTAAGGTCAATGAATAGTTATTTGCATCACATTCACTTGACACAGAGAAATGGATTCACATTCTATTTTAAATGTAAAAAAAACCTGAAAAACTTTTTACAACCTGGAAAAAAAAACAAACCGGGCATATTTTATATTTAAGGTGGTATGGGGGGTCTTAAAACTGTCAGATAGAATTTTCTTATATTTTCATGATAAGAGCATACAAAAATGAAATAAAAATTGGGGGTAACCAGCCATATAAGCTTCAAATATGTCATGTAAAAATCAACTATTTTGGTTGAAATAATAGGGGAAATTAGCGAATTTGAACTAAATTTTTATTTATTTTTGTTATATCAGATAGAATTTTTTTCAAATGTGGTAAATAATTAGCTTATATACTTGCCTTCGATTTGCAGAAAAAAAAGTTGGGGGTCACCAAACTTATTTTTGAATAAATGGCAAAAAATTGATTTTTTCTTATTATTTCTATACAAATTATCTCCCCTTAATAGAACAGGAGTTTGATGAAAAAGTACAATATTCTACGTGGTAACCCAATTTAAGTGGCACAATTGATCAAATTTAGCCATTCTAAGACATAGAAAATATAATTTTTTGAATCTCAAGAAGAGATTTTATATTAATTTTATAAGTACATTATACTTACCACATTAACTTAATATTTAATATAGAATATGTTCGCGTTATATGTGTCTCAATCGCATAATTAGTGAGTTGAACTAAAAATAAACATCACGTGATGTACACAACTCACTTGGTCATGTGACTAGAATACCTGTATACGTAATTTATATACCTGTATCTAATTCACGCCAGTCTAAAATTTTGGCGCTCCAAATATTTCCTGTGAAAACAAAAGAAATTTATTTGGGGTGGAGGTGGTCTGTGGTAAGTATAATGTACTTATAAAATTAATATAAAATCTCTTCTTGAGATTCAAAAAATTATATTTTATATTAATTTTGTACATTATACTTACCACATTAACTTAATATTTAATATAGAATACTTACTGATTAACAAGCAGTATTCCTGGAGGCTGGATAAATTTCTTCCCACGAAGACATCCATACCATTTTCTTTTCAGCATATATTTAATTTTCTTTTTTTTTTTTCTTTTTTTTCAATATTGAAAAATCTGTGATGTATATACATACATGTATGCAGTTCAAAAATAAACTGTTCATTGAAAACACCAATCCTGTACAACTAAAATGCTTCCACCAAATAAAAACAGCATGCAAATAACTAGTCTTCATTCTGTAAAAAGACATAAATAATGTTTAATACTAAACTTCTACTGTAAATACTTATGTGAATCTAAATCTCTTAAATAATGTTTCACAAAAGTAGACTCTGTTGCCCAATCTGCGGCTTCAATGATAGTTTTAGTTGATGCCCCATTGTATAGAGCCCAACTTGGTGCTATCGCCCTGGTTGAATGAGCCCTTACTTTAAAGTTCTTATCTGTGTATGCCATTTGAACCGTTTTAACTATCCAACGAGATATAGTTGGTGCAGAGACTGGTTTATGAGGTGCATTCAAAGACAGAAATAGTTTACCCTTGTCTGATGAACTTAAATTTTGTCTTCAATTCTTTGTTCTCTCCATATAAGTACATAAAGCTCTCTTAGGGTCTAACAATTGTTTTTCTGGAAATGAAGGTACAAAAATCTTCATTCCAAAATGATTTTGACGATCTAGTTTTGAGAGACCATGTCGAATAAAAGTAATTCCCTTCTCTTGAACCTTCATTGATTCGTGATCTATTCTAAGACTCTGTATATCACTGCATCTACGATATGTGGTCACAGCAACTAGAAATACAGCTTTGTATGTAACAGATTTTATATCCGAATTACTTAGAGGTTCAAAAGGAGCTTTTTGCAAAGCCTCCAGAACGATATCTAAATCCCATTCAGGAAGTAATCTAACTTTTGGAGGTCTAGATTGAAAAACACCTTTGATAAGCCTTGTGACCCCAACCGGGTTATTCTGGTAGGGAGGTAAAACAGCGGAAAGCATCGAGCGATAACCAGAAATAGTTCTATATTGCAAACCTGACTCAAATAAGGAAGTTAAGAAATCTGCAATCTGATCTAAAGTTGCTGAATAGGGATTAATTTCCCTTTCACCACACCAGCTATTGTATTTCTCGAATTTTTTGACATAATCTTTTTGAGTACCTTTCCGCCATGAAGTGGTAAGTAGTTTTCGAGTTGATTCAGAAAAGCCCTCTGCTTCAAAGTTTCTGTTGAGCCACGCTGTCAAATTTAACATTTGGGGATTTGGGTGATAAATTCTTGTTTTTGGTTGATTCAGCAGATTTTCCTAAATTGGCAACTGAACTGGAGGAGCCACTAATAGTTCCAAAATTTGTGGAAACCAGTGTCTCCGTGGCCATAATGGGGCTATCAGAATTATTTTGCAATGGAACTGCCTCATATAGGACAACACTTTTGGAACAAGACAAATCGGGGGAAAGGC
Source organism: Modiolus philippinarum (assembly GCA_002080025.1). Taxonomy (NCBI): domain Eukaryota; kingdom Metazoa; phylum Mollusca; class Bivalvia; order Mytilida; family Modiolidae; genus Modiolus; species Modiolus philippinarum. The sequence continues at coordinate 260,838 of MJUU01009183.1, forward strand.
ATATGCGAACATGTTGTCCCAGGATATCGTTAGTGCATCCATTGCTAAAGCACTCTGGTGTGGAATCCAAGAACAGAATATCTCCGTCTGTTTGTTCTCTGAGGAAGCAAACAGATCCACCATTGGATTTCCCCATAAATGAAAAATCTGATTGACAACTGTCCTGTTCAAACACCATTCTGTTGGACGAATTTTTACCCGACTCAATTGATCGGCTAACACATTTTTCTTGCCTAGAATATGGGCAGATTTCAATACTATCCCTTCCTGAATTGCTATTTGCCATAATTCCCAGGTCAGAAAACAAAGGTTTGGAGACCTCGTCCCCCCTTGACGATTGATGTATTGAACTACGCTGGTGTTGTCTCTTCTGATCAATACACATTTGCCCTTTAATTGGTTTAGAAAGTGTTTCAGAGTCAAAATTACTGCCTTCATTTCTAAACAATTGATGTGCCATTGTTGCTGGTCCAAATTCCAAACCCCCTGAAAAATCTGTGACCCAATGTAGCCCCCAAAACCCGTCTTGGAAGCATCTGTTGTGATCGTAACAGTGCTGTTTGGAGACAGTAAAGACCGGCCTCTCTGCGTGTTGGCTGAATTTAACCACCACAGCAGATGGGATTTCAGATGTTGTGTAAATGGAACTGGTTGTTCTAGATTTCGAGATATTGGTCTCCAAAAACTTAACAGATGGAGTTGAATTGGTCTCATGTGAAGACGAGCATTGGGAATGAGATCTATACATGACGCCATTGCCCCTAAAACCCTCAGATAATCTATAGCCTTTGCTTGTTTTTGTATCAGAATCTGAATCATAGAATTTAGATTGTTTACTCTCTCCTGTGTTGGAAGTACTAGACCTTTGTCCAAAAGGAACAATCCCCCCAAATATGTCACAGTTTGACTTGGAATCAGTGCAGATTTTTCTACATTTATGATGAAACCTAATGCAACTATCAGATCTAGGCATTTCTGTCGATCCTGAATCAGTTGATTTTTGTTCTGATTCACAATTAGCCAGTCGTCTAGATACACAACAAGACGTACATGTATATTCTGAGTTCGCAGATAAGCTGCTACAACTGTTACCAATTTCGTGAAAATTCTCGGGGCAAAAGTTCCCCCGAAGCACATGACTTTCCATTGGTAGCATTGATTGTTTACACAGAACCTCATGTACTGCTTGTGATTGTGGTAAATTGGAACATGAAGATATGCATCTGACAGATCCAGAGAAATGGCCCAATCTTTTGGTTGCACTAGATTTATCACTTTTTGCATTGTGTCCATTTTGAAATGAATTTTCTTTAATTGCCTGTTGAGGGGTTTCAAATTTGTCACTATTCTTATTTTGCCTGATTTCTTGTGAATAGGGAATAATGTACTGTAAAAACCTGTTCTTGCTTGGGGAAAGTAAATTTTCTCTATTACATCTTTTCTTAATAAAGTATTTATTTCCCCCATGAAAATATCTAAATTTTCTTTTGAAATATAAGTTGGTTTTACATCTGTCCATAGAGGTTTCTGTATGAATTCCAACTTGTATCCCTCTTCTATTATTGAAAGCACCCACTTGTCTGTTGTAATTTTCTTCCAGTTTTGAAGAAACAGTGACAGACGACCCCCTACAGGCACTTCCGGACACAACATTAAAGTACTTTCTTCTGAGTCAGCTACTCCGTTTCTTAGGAATCCGTTGAAAAGATCCCCAGGAACTCTTGCCAGTAGCTGCTGACCTGATGTCATTCTTCTTGGCATCATTCTTGATCCCACCTGAGTAGTTGTTTCCATTCTTGAAATCACCTTGATTTCTTTGAAACCTTGCAGTTGTTCCTTTTTCTGTAATTGCAGAACTAGAAGCAACATTAACTTTCTGAACCTTATTAAAAGTGCCATTGTCTCTAGATTCAAAATCAGATTTTCTTTTCCTAGAAAATTCTGGTATCAAATCAGATATCTTCTTTTTTCTGACTTTTCCTCTTTTCTAATAAATTATCAAGATGACTTCCAAAGAGCCCATCTCCTGTTAAGGGTAAATTTTGCCATTTCAACCTAATATCTTTCAAGGTGGACAAACCTGAATCTTCTGCATCCACCTTCCTTCTTATCATGTGCATGAAGGCCCCATTCCGACCTGTCAAATCTAAAGATTTTGTAGACATAGCAAAAACATCTCTTATGGTTTGACAAGCTTCATCCTTGTCTATGTCACCATCTTCTAAACCTTTCAACAATGATGCTAAAGCCTGTTGAATATATAAAATTGATATTATAGACATACGAGAAGACACTTGACCTTGGAATGCAAGTTTCTCAATGGTTTTGTAAGGTTGTGAAAACAAAGATCTATGGCTGTTCCAATTTTTAACAGCTTTGTCCCCATGTGTCCTTGACAACATAGTTTCTAACAAATCATCCAACGTAGGAACTGTCAAAAATTGTTCGGAACTCTCATGTAGAGGAAAGCATGATCTATACTCCTCTTTATAAGTGGTTAACCGATCAGGATTTGAGTAACGCCACAAGCCCTCTAATATTTCTACTTGTGCCTGATCCAGTACAAGCCCTACGCTAGATTCATGTTTTTTAACCTCATCCTTGAAAACTTAGACAAGAGATTTGCTCTTTTTACCTGATCTTCGTCAGATTTTTCTACGACTGTTTTTGACATCTTGTTCTGAGCCATGTCATTATTTGAGTCATTAGACACTATGTGTTTCAAAAATCTATCACTAGAAACTTCAATCCTAGATTTGTTATGTTCACTGTCTCTCACCGGGCTTTTCCCAGAGTTACTGACAGAGTCAAAGTCAGAGAAATCATTAGCATTGTCAAAACTATTTCTCTCCTCACGATTGACCTGAAATGATATTTCTGACCTCAAGTCAATATCATGTCCATGACTTATTCTCGGGGACCCTAGGTCCTCGTCTAAATTAGCCTCCAACGGAATCAACCGTTTTTGTGGTCTACGCTCCCCGTTAGGGACGTTATCCGTAACAGTTGAATCAGATCTAGGCAGAGCATTTCTCTCCTTATTCTGATTCAAAATATTGACAATAAAGTCAAACTTACTGTTTACATTGGATTCCAAAGCGTCCAGCCTAGCATCATACTGAGCCTGCATATCTGCTTTGGACAAATGTTTCTTCTTTCCCGTTCTTGTACCAGCCGTACGGGCACTTTTAACGGTTTTATCTGTTTTGCTGCTACTAGCCGCCATATCTTTCTGCGGGACTGTTACAATATTAGTAGACTCGGACTCAACTTCCGACTCTGCGGTATCCATAATATAAAAAAGGTTAGCTTCAAAATAAATTTGTCAGTTGAAAGAAATGAGACACCTTTTCTCTTCAACGCAAAGTTTTAGACTGGCGTGAATTAGATACAGGTATATAAATTATGTATACAGGTATTCTAGTCACATGACCAAGTGAGTTGTGTACATCACGTGATGTTTATTTTTAGTTCAACTCACTAATTATGCGATTGAGACACATATAACGCGAACATATTCTATATTAAATATTAAGTTAATGTGGTAAGTATAATGTACAAAATTAATATAAAATCATTTTGTCAGCATTCCCTTAGTAATTTAGATTTTTCGTCAGATGTGCAAGAATGACTCCCGTACAACCTTAAGGTATATTGGTAATGTTCCACCATTTTAATTCATAGTGAAACTTTAAAACATAATTTCATACATGTCAGCACAAGCCCTGAACACTGTTTTAATAGTTTTTCAAGAATTTTGCAAATTAAAGGTGACATAATAATTTGATGGCAAAATATTTGAAAAAAGTATTTTTTGATAATTTATACATTTAGCAATTGTTAGAAAAATAGGCAGTAAGGCCATTTTTGTCTCTGCGGCAGCATCTTAATTATTTGGTTATCCCAAAATGTAAAACATTTTTTGAACTCCAATAACTTTTTCAAATCACATTCAATATCAATGAAATTTTGACCAATTATTTAGTACAACTTCCTTATTGTATCAAAGTTTATTTTTTGAAAAAAAAAATCATTCCAATTTTTTTGTATTTTTCCATTAGTTGGAATTAGTTTTTTTGAATGATTTTTTTTTGTTTGCACCATATCTCAGCATCTGCATGCCATAGCCTGATGATAATTGGTAAGTGGTTACATCTTTAGTAGTAACCAACATACATACCAGAATTATGTCACCTTGACCTTTATTTTCCACTTCAATGAATTTGGCCATAGGGTCCAATTTTAAAACTATGTCCCCCGCTGGTGGCCATGTTGAATGTAGTGCGATCCTGAGAAACACCTTTTTTTGTAAGGGACCACCCAAACTATTGTGGCCAAGTTTGGTACCAATTGGCTCAGTAGTTTCAGAGAAGATCTTTGAAAATGTTTTCATAGGGTCCAATGATAAAACTATGTTTCCCATTGGCGGCCATCTTGGAAATCATGCAGACCTAAAAACACCTTTTTTTGTAAGGGACCACCCATGGGGTCCAATATTAAACTAACAGAGGTCCTCTCCCCTTTAACTAATTAGGGATATTGGATTTATAGTTTAATTATATATAAGGGCTCTTTAACATAAAATGTCTATGTTAATCAAGGACCAGGTGAGCGATACAGGCTCTTGAGAGCCTCTTGTTTTATTTTTTATATAAAAGCCAATATGAAAAGGAAATTTCCTTGGGGAAATGAAAAAAAAAAAAAAAAACTTGGACAAAAAATTTTAAGTACTAATCTACTTTAATTCCATGATTATTTTGAAATTGGTAATTAATATACCAATGTTGTATTTCAAAGCAAATGCAAATGTGATATGTTTTTTTTGTATTTTTCAAGAAAATAGACAAAAAACATTTTTATGTTTAATTGAAATGGTTCAGATCATACTTTGTAAAAGTCTCATGGATTACACATGATAATTAGTCATAAACTAAATCAGTATACCATGTCAAAATGTGTCATTACAGGTAGCTGGGCAAAAGACCAAAGATGTGGGTTTGGTAAATATTACTATATAAATGGGGATACATATGAAGGAGAATGGCAGGATCATTTACGTCATGGTCAAGGAGTTTACACATATGCTCAAACTAATTCACAATATAAAGGTAGATGGAAAGATGGAAAACGTGAAGGCCATGGAGAACTAATTCATGCAAACCATAAATATTGTGGTGTGTTTAAAGCTGATCAGGTACAGTGTTGTGTTACTTAGCTTTAAAATTTTGAATTATTTGTAGGAAAGAAGTTTGCTGTCTATGTTAAGTATTGCACATTATAAATAATTATTCTTAACTATTCAGTACTCAAATAATAATTTTTTTTTTTTTTTTTCCAAATACTCTTGTGTTAACTTGCTGTACATAATGACATTTTCAAAGTATAACTTATTGTTAATGACTTAGATTACTAACTGTTTAGCTTTGTCTATTAATGGTTTACTTCATATTTTTTTCAGCCTGTTGGAAAAGGAAAGTATGTTTTTGATATTGGCTGCCAACAAAATGGAGTATATGAATTGATTGAACAGGTAATAATTAAAGATACTTAAGATAGATAGACACTGCTGTGCTGCGCAATTCAATTTAGCATTAGAAAAATAAAGAGTCGGATAGGGATAAGTTTGATTTTCGGGCCGGAAGAGTAATTTGACGGCTTTTCCTTTGTGACGTCATAATTGAATGACAGACGTGAAACATCATAGTTCGTTTACTTTGCTGTGGATTAACTCCCTTTTCCTGTAAAGAATGTTTAATCCGGAAACTTTGTAAGATATCTCAATTAAAAGCATGGTGACATGTACATTTTTTAATTGTAACCAATAAATTACATCATAAACTATCTGTTCACAAAAATAAATCATATTTTCATGGATAAAAAGTTCATTTCTATTAAAGATAAATCTCTCAAAGTTTATGCGCATTCAGTACTGCAACGTTATTTGTGTCGTCTTTGGTTTATGACGTCGTCAGAGTTAGCGCTCTTAAAGTCAAGAGGGTTCGATAACTTACCATCTACAAGAATGCACCATTAATTATTTTTAGCATTACTGTTATATAATGTGATTATTGTTCTCAATTTTTTCATGGGTTTCATTGAATATATAGGAAAAAATATTCTGAAGCAAAAACTCCGCATATTTTACCTGTGGGGGAAACATACATTTTTCAGCATTGTTCAGTATATGTGTTGTATGCCGTTAAAATACTTGTGTTTTAAAGGATGTGCATATTGTTTTTGTCTTCAGTTTAAAACAAAAAAACACCCCATTAAAGTATTGTTCTCCTAAATGTGTTGTGGTGAAAAACCACAAATCTCATACTTAAACTTAGTTTTACGGACAAGAAAGAATTAATTGGTAAGAAAATTAAGATTCACAATAGTAAAGAGAAAGCCGTAAAAGGTCATTGCCAGAGTTCGAGCTCAACCGATTAATGCCCCCCCCCCTCCATTAACCATAAAGTTTAATAAAAATCGAGACAAGCACTTCTTCTTACCCACACAAGTTGCCGCTATTACCGAGTTTGTTGTCTTGTGTAAAAATTAGTGTTTCCGCATCTAAAATGCTGGTAATATTTTAATTTGTGTCAGATGGACTGCGTTAAAAAAATAGCCAAACTAAAGAACACAGTAATTTAATTAGAAAAAGCGACATTTACAAAGTATATCGTATTCTTTTTTATGCGATACCATTTGCTAATTGAATAGTACACACAATTGTAAATCTTGTTTAAAATTGTATAATTGACACTTTAACAATTTCTGATTTGAAACTCAAAGTATGGGGACAATATGAAACAAAAACGTATGTGTCCTCAACATCAAAAATAGTTGTTATTCTGAAATCTCAAATAATTTAGTATCAAAGAAATCACTGAACTCAAATCTTCACATCTTGAAATTTTAAAAGAATTTTATTTCTCGAATTCCTCAAATGGTTTTTATCTCATAGATTACACTTGATTTTTCTTTCCATTTTCACGGAATCATTTTCTCCAATAACCACATCACACTTAAAAATTATCGCCAATCATCGATTATGACCCATGCACACACACACATTCAGCAATATTTGAGGGGGAGGGGCAAAGGGGGCCTCATCCCGATTTTCTGTCGTTAAAATGAGCAAATGCCGATATACCGGACATATTTTGCGAACCAGGAAAATTGTTAGAAAATTTTATAATTAAAGGTTCAAAATGTTTAATTGTAAGGTATATGAACTCCCTTATTGTTTGTTCAATTCTGATAAAGATAGTGTTGAAGAAACCAATTCTTGCCAATCCCGTTTAATTTCACCTTCGGGATTTTCTGGGTCAAAATCATTTCTTTTCTGTGTCCTGGTGACATTTTCATCCCAAATTCAAGGTCTTAAAAAAGGGCCATTCTTATTTCCTGAAATTAAAAATGGCCTATCCCAGTGTCCCACATATGGCCTCGCCCTGTCATATTTGTGTAAAAGAAGCCTGTATCGAAATTTTCAAATTGCTTACGGGCTATGGTATGGATTGAGTGTCTTATTACAGCCCGTGTCGAAGACAAGGATTTGTTACAACATACAGATCAGTGTCAAGGCCCCATGTCAGTCTGTGAAATTCATACAGCCCAAAACACAAGTTACTGGTAATTTTATTTTATTGAACGAATTTACCAGTCAAATTATTCAATAAATTTTATAGCTAGTATTTTTTAAATATTTTTTTCTCTCTAGGACTTAAGGTTTATCAGAAAATATGTTAACTCTGTTAACGGTTGGCAGGTATACGGCTGCTACAGCCCTAGTGACTAAACAGTACTTTGGAGAATTTTATGCTGTATCTTATACAGATTTAAATGCACAACTTCAATTTTTGTCTCGCCTGCGATGTAAGGCGCGGAAAGCGAGACATATGCATACAAAGTATGGCGGTGGCAGCGTAAACTTTCATGTTAAGTTTTTGTGATTAGATCATTTTCTCAGGAACTATAAATGGTAGATCAATGATATTTGGTATAGGTTGGTCTTGAATAGTACATGACAGTCTGCTATATGGTTTTTGTCTGTGACCTCAATTTCACGGTCTAGTGAGCATGTTAAGTTTTTGTGATTAGGTCATTTTCTCAGTAACTATAAGTGGTAGGTCAGTGATATTTGGTTCATTGTATATAGGTTGGTCTTGGGTAGTACATGACAGTCTGCTATATGGTTTTTGTCTATGACCTCAATTTCACGGTCCAATGAACTTGTTAAGTTTTTGTGCTTAGTTTAGTTTATCAGGAACTATAAGTGGTAGGTCAATGATATTTGGTACATAGGTTGGTCTTAGATAGTACATGACAGTCTGTCATATGGCTTTTGTCCTTGACCTCAATTAAATGGTCTAGTGAGCATGTTACGTTTTAGTGATTAGGGCATTTTCTCAGTAACTATAAGTGGTAGGTCAATGATATTTGGTATATAGGTTGGTCTTGGGTAGTACATGACAGTCTGCTTATGGTTTTTGTCTTTGACCTCAATTTCACGGTCCAGTGATCATGTTAAGTTTCCCAGTATCTTTTAAGTAAGGTCAAAATATTTGGTATTTGGGTTTTTCTTAAATGGAACATGACAGCCTGTTGCTTGGTTTTAACCCTTGACATCATTTTCACGGTCTAATGAACATGTTTGGTTTTTCAGTATCTATCAGTGGTCACTGATAGTTTATGGGGTGATTCATGACAGTCTGCTCTATTGCCTTTGTCACTTACCCTAATTTCACAGTCTAGCAAATATGTTTAGTTTTCTGATTTAGTCAGTTTGAGAATTCACATCAATTTTGCGACCATGAAGGGACGGGCGAGACATCAATTTGTTCCACACTTGTTGTTACATCAGATACTTGTATCCAAATCATCAATTTTTGCATTTTTTGGTTGGACATCAGGCTGCTAATTTTTATTCAAAGTATGGAATTGAAAAGAAACCTTAACGATCATTTTAAGAAAATTTATATTAATAAATACTTATTTTTTCACATAAACAATGGATAAAATCTTAACATCATTGAAAATTGTTTCAAAACGTCGTTTGACGTTACACGTAAAAAGAGTGCTATTTCTTTTCCGCGATTTGCAATTTTTACACATTTTTAGAAAATATCTCTTTCCCTGATCTGGTGACCCCCCTTTTTTATTCTTTCATCCAAAATTTTAAGACTGGAGTAATATTCTGTCCAATTTTCAATAGATTATTATGTGCCAAATTTGAGTACTATAATGATTTGTCTTATTTTTTGAGGGGCTTAATATGGCGGGAAAAATACTTTTTGGCCTAGAGCGTAGTTACGAAAGATTTTTTTCGTTCAAAAGCAATTTCCTGATATCTGTAGGGCCTGTGGTGTCCAAAACAATCAATGAATTTGAAACTGAACAATTTTAGGAGGATGTATCTGCAGAACAATGACTCAATAAAATTGCCATGAAGCGCAATATTTATGACGTGATAGATCGAAAACGAGGCTGATGACCCCATTTTTTTATATGCTTAAATTGAAGTAATCTTTAAGGATGTAAAGTGGGAGGAGTTTCAAGTAATTCCTATGTTCAGTTTGAATAGAGGGATTTATCGTTAACCTAAAAATTGCCTTTCCACATTTTCCACGTGCATTCTATGTAAATTTAGGTGAAAAAATGGCTAAAAATGAGCAAACTTTGATCTCAATCCTAGAAAAAGCAAGCATGGTGACCCATCCTTTTTATTACAGATTTCGGGTAAGTAGGATTGGTTCTTCAATTGTGCCGACTTACAACAAAATCTCATGGATATGAATATTACTGTCTATCTACCTTAAGGAGGTTCGCTCCTCGTGTTTTGGGATTTGTGTCAGTTTTTCGAATCCTCGAGTTATATCGATTTAAAAGCATTATATTTTTTTGCCCATTGACCCCCTTATTTTTTCCATAGTTTGATTTTATACATCTTTGTGAGCATTCTGTAAAAATTTGATTGGATTCTCTTTATTCCATTACATTCATTCATGGTGAAACCTTGTTAATCCTATGAAAATTCATACACTAGTAGCTAGTGTAAGACAAAAAAATCGTGTTTGTAATTTAGGGTCTATAGTCTACATCTGTCCTCATAAGTGATCATAAGTGTATTTAATCTATGTATTATAAGATTGTAAAAGTAAAACTTTACAGGAAAATACAAGAAAAATTGTCTTTTAAAATATATGGCGCGCTTGGTTTTTTATTACGTTCCAAAAATTGACATTACTCTTGTGTAAACAGACGAAAAAGGGGCGATATTCTTGTGTGGATTTTAGTATATTTTAGGATAAAATACAGTGAGAAATTAAATCAAACACCAGTGGAAATGTGAGGCAAGAGAATCTCAGACATCCTTGGGTAAGATTTCAATCATCTAGGATTCAGCAAGCTTCGTCTGAGACAGGAAATCATACCCTTGGGTGTCTGAGATTCTCCTGTCTAGCACTTCCCCTGGTGTTACATTCTTAATGTCAACCATTGCTTTTTGTATATGTTCCACAGGAGAAGGAGGACAAGCCTACAGATGATGAAGATGCTTCACCACACTATACTTCAAAATGGATTAGTGGTGATGTTACTGCCATTCATTTAAAAACAGAAGAAGAAGAAGAAGAGGAAGAGAAAAAGGAAGAAGAACCCCAAGGTAAACATTCCTCTGATTTGTGTTTGTTTTCATGTATATAACTGCAATACTACTTTTGGCTATCTTCACAGATAGATTTACTGATTATACCCCCCGCAAACAAAGGTTTTGGGGGGGTATATAGGAACCACCCTGTCTGTCTGTCTGTCCGTCCGTCTGTCCGTCTGTCCACACTTCTCGTAAGCGCAACTCCTCTTGAACCACTTGAAGGATTTTGATGAAACTTTACACAAAGGAAGGACACTACTAGTATATGGAGATGTGCATGAAGGAATATAATTATTGTCCGAAACCAGGAAGGGGAGATAATTCGACTTTGACTTTTCTTTGATTCCCTATATATGGGTTACCTCGTAAGCGCAACTCCTCTTAAACCACTTGAAGGATTTTGATAAAACTTTACACAAAGGAAGGACACTTTATTGAGATGTGCATGAAGGAATATAATTATTGTCCAAATACAGGAAGGGGAGATAATTGGACTTTAACTTTTCATTGATTCCCCATGTATGGGTTACCTCGTAAGTGCAACCCCTCTTAAACCATTAGAAGGAATTTAATGAAACGTTGCACAAAGTAAGAACACTATATGGAGATGTGCATGAAGGAATATATTTATTGTCAGAAACCAGGAAGGGGAGATAATTCGACTTTGAGTTTTCATTGATTCCCTATGTATGGGTTACCTTGTACGCACAACTCCTCTTAATCCACTTGAAGGATTTTGATGAAACTTTAGACAAAGGAAGAACACTATATGTAGATGTGTAAAATGTCAAATAGGCTGAAAAAGGGGGAAATTTATATTTGTCTGATTTAGACAGAGTATTTTCATTGGAACCCTTGTGAAAATTTCTTTCTTGAAGATTATATCATTGTGTCCATACTTGTATTGTGTCCACAATTGTACTGTGTCCACACCAACTTAATTTTGCACTTACCATATCGATTCAGGGTTCAATGAGCGGGGGGTATATTTGGCTGCCATTCGGCGACAGCTCTTGTTCTTGTTTGTATATATGGAAGACTTAAATCTGTGTCCTGTCGCAAATCTGTGGCCAAATTTGACGTCATAGACATCACAAATCTGTGACTGTCCTTTTTGCCACCAAATCTGTGTCCTTTTTCCCCGCAAATCTGTGTCCTTTTCTCCAACTAATATGTGTCCTTTTCCCCACAAATCTTGTGTCCTTTACTTCTGTCACCATTTGAATTGAAAATGAAGCTGAAGCCAAATGTTACAGCATGCATACTAGCTTGACTTCAACAGAGGTTTAGCAATAAAATTATGTCTATGGTTAAGTTATTAGTTTATTTAACTACTGGCCACTCTTTAGTTATCAGTATAAACCCTGGTCACAATCAGTGGGCAAAACATATTCAGAACAAGGGCACAGGTTTATAATAATTTTATGATTTTTTTCTGAGTGTAAAATTTGAAATGAAATTGAATTGAAATTGAAAGATATGCACAGAAATGATATGAAAAATGACAATATGAGTGATTTTTTTTAAGAAAAGCAAAACATTAATTTCTCTAGTGATATCTATACGAAATTCTTTTCACAGATTATTTCCCTTGTATAATTTGTTTTCCCGTCTTTGTATCTTTGCTCTTTGGATAATGGACAAAAGGAAATTTCCTTAGATTAAATGATATTGTTAACTTAACCTAAATGACATAAAAATAGCAGAATACTATCCCAAAGACATTAAAAAGGACACAGATTTGAGGTTTTTCAAATCAGCACATATTTGTTTATGGTGACGTCATGGGAAAACTTGTGGACTGTTACGTGAAAATGGACACAGATTAACGAAAGGACACAGATTTGCAACAGGACACGGATTTGAGTCCTGCATATTGACCATATTGATTAACTTTTGGCACTAATATTTTTGGAAAGTACTACTGATTGAAGTATATTGTTTTTTCTTCTTGTTGGACCATTAAGTCAGCTGTTTGATGTGTACAGTCTGATGTTGCATAATTAGTAGAACCTTATCCTTTCATCTAATGTGTTCTTTTCTAAACTAATAATTAGGTTATTGATCCAGTGCAACATATTTCAAAAGATTTGCTTTTTTATAATATGGTATTCAAACTTCTTGTTGATTTTATTTCCAAACTTAGTTCAAAGTACAATTAAAACCAACCCATTTCCAATATATATAATAAAAATAAACTTTGCCTATCTCAGAATT
>MJUU01009183.1:286431-296563 GCA_002080025.1 Modiolus philippinarum
GGCTACAAGGCTAAATTCTCCGCCCCTTTCGATTTCACCCTACTTTTCCAGTGGCAGTCAGAATTTCCCGTCCCATGACCCTTTCAATACCACAAAGTGATTATTTATTAACAAACTTGTTCTCGTCTCGATATAGCTGAAATATTGCTCAGTAGACGTTAAACAATATTCAATCAATCAATCACAATAATGACACTTACACAATAGAAATGACAGGTATCACAATGACACTTACACAATATAAATGACAGGTATCACAATTACACTTTCACAATATAAATGACAGGTATCAAAATGACACACAATATAAATGACAGATATCACAATGACACTTACACAATATAAATGTCAGGTATCACAATGACACTTACACAATTTAAATGACAGGTACACAGTGACACACAATATAAATGACAGATATCACAATGACACTTACACAGATAAATGACAGGTATCACAATGCAACTTACACAATATAAATGACAGGTGTCACAATGACACTTACCAACATATAGTTTTATCTGTCAATAGATTTTCAATTTTGCATTACATTTGCAGTGAAATGGATTCAAATACAAAAATCGGTCAAAGTCACTGAGTCATGAAATTGAGCTCACTGTCATGTAACTGGTTTCATTCCACTGTCTATTACAATTCTTTTATTTTATAGTGATATTTGGCTTCTGGATGGACATTTCCACTTAGTTTGTGTGCAGGCCACCAAAATCATCCCTGGTTTTAACATTGAGCCGTATGGGAAATCACATTCAAATATCTTCTCCTCTGAAACTGTTTATTGGAATCAAACTTGGCCACAATAGTTCTTGGGTGGTTCCCTCCAAAAATTTTGTGTTTTTTCAGGTCCGCGCTATATCAAAGATGGCCACAAGCAGGAACATAGTTTTAAATTGAACCCTATGGGAAAATTCTCCTCTGAAGCTGCTGAACCATTGGAACCAAACTTGGCCACAATAGTCTTTGGGTGGTCCCCAACAAAAGGGTGCTTTTTCAGGTCTGCACATTATCTTAGACATCCTGCCAGCAGTGAACATAGTTCACATTTGACCTTATAACACTGATACAGAAACTGCCAAGTCAGGTGTCACAGAACAGAAGTTCCACGATAATGCATGTTCAAAAGGATATAAATATCTAAATTCTACCTTGGATTGCCTCACTGACAGTGTGACAGGTAGGGTAGGCAGTGCAGGACATGCTTAACCTTCCGGAGCACCTGATGTCACTGTTTTTTTTTAAAGTTAACACTGCAAGTCCTGTATTTTTAAGTGTTGTATTAATGTTCCGAGTGTCTTGTCGATATGCCATGCTTTTGGTCTTCCGTCTTTCGTCTTCCGTTGTTCTCATTTTCTGACCATGTCTCTGTACTTTGATTTGTGTAATCTTGTGCTTTTCTCCTTCAGTATTCTACTGCCGTTGTTTAATATTTGACCCTCATGGAAAACACATTTCAAAGACCCTTTTATCTAAAATGGATGAGGCAATTGGAACCAAACTTTGCCTCAATAGTTTTTAAGGTTGATTGCTGCAATAAAGGTGTTTTCAGGGTCTGCGCTATATCCAAAATGGCCGAAAGCAGGGAACATTATATGTTATAAAACAAAAAATGTGTTGCGAAACAGCTTTTAAGGTTAAAAACAAAATAAACAACGTCATTCTTTACAACCCACATGAAGACGACAGATCTGTCAAATATATTGGTCGACATTTTAGCTCACCTCGCACAGTGAGGGGGCTTATGTGATATCCCGAGCGTCGGCGTCAGCCTCTGGTTAGGAAGAATGGTTAAAGTCCATTCCCGGTTACTGACATGTCCTATATCAACCATATTGTTATTTATGATGCTTTTTGGGATGACAACACTGCATGCTTCGGATGCTGTCTGTGACCTACATTTTACGCACGAGTGATCGTAGAATGGTTAAAGTCACATGTCCTACATCAACCATATCGGTATGTATGATGCACTTTGGTTGACAACAACAATGCATGCTTCGGGTGACTTACATTTTACACATGAGCGACTTGGTTAGGTAGAATGGTTAAAGTCCATTCCTGGTTACTGACATGTTCCACATCAACCATATTGGTATGTATGATGCATTTTGGGATGATAACGATGCATGCTTAGGATGCTGTTTTCACTTACACTTTATGCATGAGCTACTTGGTTAGGTAGAATGTCCCACATCAACCATATTGGTATGTATGATGCATTGTGGGATGACAAAAATGCATGCTTCAGTTGCTGTCTGTGACCTATATTTTACGCATGGGTGACTTGGTTAGGTGGAATGGTTAAGGTCTATTGCTGCTTACTGACATGTCCCGCATCAACCATATTGGTATGTGTCATGCATTTTGGGATGACAGTCTTTGACCTACATTTTATGCATGAATGAATCTATTAAAAAGAATGATTAAATAGTCCATTCCTGTTTACTGACATGTTTAATATGTGACAATGCTGTGCAACGAGGTGAGCTTAGCAGGTTGCGGCTGCTTCTATGTTTAGCTCCGTCGTAAACTTTTCATTCAAAGATCTTCTCTGAAACCTCTGGGCCAAATGGAAATAAATTTGGTCACAATGGTCCTTAAGAGGTCCCCTTTATAATTTTTATCCGGCAGGTCCATTCCTCATCAAGGATGGTGGGGAACTTCGTTTTAGCATTGGACCCTATGGGAAAACACATTCAAAGAAACTACCAGTCCAATTAGAACCAAACTTAAGTCACAATGGTCTTTAGATGATCTCTTCCAAAAAAGGTATCCGGCAGGTCCCTACCTTAT
Organism: Modiolus philippinarum; assembly: GCA_002080025.1. Classification (NCBI taxonomy): domain Eukaryota; kingdom Metazoa; phylum Mollusca; class Bivalvia; order Mytilida; family Modiolidae; genus Modiolus; species Modiolus philippinarum. Next base: position 289,240 of record MJUU01009183.1, read on the forward strand.
CCAAGATGGCCACCAGCGGGCAACATTGTTTTAACATTGGACGTACCTATGGAAAATGCATTGAAAGATCTTCTCAGAAACTACAAGTCCAGTTAGAACAAAACTTATAGTCACACTGGTCCTTTGATGTTCCCATCCACAAAAGGTATCCGACAGGTATCCTCATCCAAGATGGCCGACAGTGGGGAGCATAGTTTTAATATTGGAGCCAGCGGAAAATACATTCGTAGATCTTCTCAGAACTACTAGTCCAATTACAACCAAACTTAGTCAAAATGGTCCCTAGACGGTCCCCTAAAAATGGTATCCTGCTGATCAGTACCTCATCCAAGATGGCCACCAGTGGGAACATAGTTTATTGTTTTGTCCGAGGGATAGTGTTTCCAGCGACAGCGGCTGTGTCAACAATTGGGAAGTATTGAGAATTAACAAGCTTACGGTAGTTATAGGTCCATAGTATTTGATGTTCAGTAACATTAGTTTGAGTACAACTCAAATCACTACTTAGATGACAATCCCTGAGTCATGCATGAACGATCACGTTCTACTTAGATGATGGCCCCTATCCCTGAGTCATGCAAGAACGCTCACGTTGTATTTTTAGCAAGTTTTTAGTACAGCCTGTATAGTTCAAGCCACTTGATATTTGACAGGCAGTTGGTCTTGAGTACATACTGATTCCATGCCTAGATGGTAGCCCTGATCCCTTAGTCATGCATGAACAATCCCATTAAATTTTAGCAATCAGTTAGTACAACCTGTCTTATTAGTCCTAGCCACCTGATATTTGACAGGCAATTGCATTTTGAGGGGTACATACCGATTCAACACCCCAATTGCAGCCCTTGCCCCTTAGTCATGCATGAATGATCACGTTCGTTTCGCAAGCAGTATGTACAGCCTGCATAAGAAGTCCTAACAACTGATATTTGACATGCAGTTGCATCTAGAAGAGTACATATTGATGTATACCCTGATAGTGGCTCTGCCCCCTTAGTCATGTATGAATGATCACATCAACAGTTTTACAAGGATGTTGTTAACACAGTTAAAGACTCAGATTATATTATAATGGCTGCTTCCCTTAACCAATGTGCAAATTCAAGCGACCCATGGGGCCGGCGAGACATACCCTGTGTCCACAGTTTATATTGAATTCCATTAAAAGAATTAAGTCTCTGAAATCAATTATCCAATTGGACCCAAACTTGATCACAAAATTCCTTGGTTAGCCCTCTTCAAAATTTGCACCCGTTGGCAGTCGTCACGGATGAGGTGCAGGCACATATAAGACAACTTCTATTGTGAAGATAAATTAAAGTCCTTGACTTGCTTAACATTTTTACATTTAAAACTTAACCTCTATTCAAATAGTTTTTGAAATATAAGGCAAAATGTATAAAATCACAAAAAAATTACCAATAAAGGGCAATAACTCCTAAACGGGCATTCAGATTCTCTTCAAAATTTCCAAGTGGGTAGATCTTAATAAATTAAATGTTTTTACAATTTCAAGTTGACTTCTATCTGCAAAAGTTTTATTTATTTATTTTTTTTGATAAAGAAAAAATATTGAAAATTTTATGGAAAAAGGGCAATATCTCCCAAGCCGGATAACGGATTTTATTCAAAATCACACAGTATAGGTAGATCTTGTCATGCTGATCACTTTTACTCTTTTGATTTTTTTATGGATATCTGTAACCATTTTGAGTTATTTGCAGTAAGCAGTAATTTACTCTCATGTGCTTTATTTAGTAACGACAGCCATCTTATTTGGTCCTCGGACTAATTGAACACAATTTTCAATCTAGATACCCTGGTTATAATTCAGGCTTTGGTTAAAATTGGCTCTGGTTTCAGGGGAGAAGGTTTTGAAAAGGTTTAAGATGGACGGATGGACGCCAATGGACACCAAGTGATGGCAATATCTCACATGGCCTTTTAGGCCAGGTGAACTAAAAATTAACTCTCTTTGATGCTTTTATGAAATAACATTATTTATTTCCATGTCAACTTAAAATCCCTGCAGTTTTCCTAATATATGCAGACATTTAGGCATCCAATCAAAAGCAAGCTAACACCTGTAAACCGGAATATAATTTAATATTGGAATCTGTGTCAAAACTTATCGAAAGATCTCTTCAACTGGCTGGCCAATTGGAAAAAAAACTTATCCACAATAGTGCATTGGTGGCCCCTGCAAAAAGTGTTTTCAAGTTGAAGCTATATTACGATGACTACCGAGGAAACATAGTTGGGACAAAACCTGGACACATATAGTCTTTGGTTGGTCCTCTGTAAAAAGGATGTTTCTCAGGTATGTGCTATTTCCAAGACAATCATCAGCAGGGAACATAGTTTAATATTGAACCCGATAGGAAACACATTCAAAGATCTCCACCGTAACTGTCAAGCCGACTGGAACCAAACTTTGCCAAAAGTCTTTAGGTGGACCCTGCAAAAAAGATGTTTAGGTCTGCCCTTTATCCAAAATTGAACCTATGAGAAAACACATTCATATATCTTCTCAGAAACTTATAGCCCAATAAGAACCAAACTAAGTCATGATGGGACTTAGATGGTCCCTTCCAAAAGAAAAAAATATCAATAAGGTCTGCACCTCATCCAAGATGACCGCTAGCATGGAATATATTTTATCATTGAACTCTATGGAAAACACATTTGTAGATCTTCCCAGAAACTACTTTTCCGTTAGAGCCCAACTTTGTCACAATGGTCCTTTTCAAAAAGATATCTGGCTGGACTGACCTTATCTAAGATGGCAGCAAGAGGGGAACATAGTATAACATTGGACCCTATGGGTAAACATAAAGATCTCCTCTAAAAATTCTGGGCCTATTGGAACCAAGCTTGGCCAAAATAGTCTTTAGGTTGTTCAGGTTCAGGTCCATGCTATATCTAAGATGGATGCCAGTATGGCACAGAGTTTAACACTGGAACCTACGGGAAAACCATTCAAAGATCTTCTCTTCTGAAACTGCTGGGCCATCTGGAATAAAACATGGTCACAATAGTACTTGGGTGTTCCTCTGCAAAAAAGGTGTTTTCAGGTCTACATTTTATAAAAGATGGCCACCAGCAGGGAACAAAGCTTAACATTGCACCCTATGGGAACACTTCCAGTGATCTCTCTGAAATTACTGAGCCTGTCAGAAATAAAATTGGCCACAACAGCCTGCAAAAAAGATGTTTTTCAGACTCACATTTTATCAAAGATGGCACCCAGCAATCGACGCCATTGAAACACTTTAAAAGGTCTTCTCCCCTTAATCCTCTGGGAAAATTGAATCCATAGTTTGACTTTGGCCTCTTTAGCATAGATTGTCTCTGTGTTAGTGAAGGTAGAGGTAAGCTATGTAGGTTCTTGCCAGCCTCTTGTTGAGGGAACCATACAATGACTTTTGTTTAACTATGTTTCAAGATTACACCTAGACCTTTTGTACAATGTTATAGGAGGGGACCTTGTGACTTTGTTTAGTTCTTAATTATCTTTCAGACTATGATTTGACTCTGTGGTAGTTTCTAATTATCAGTTAGACTGTTGATTGACTCTGAGGTAGTTTCTAATTATCAGTCAGACTGTTGTTTGACTCTGTGGTAGTTTTCTAATTATCAGTCAGACTGTTGTTATCCCCGCACTTTCGAAGAAAGTTCGGGGATAATGTTATACCCTCCGCCCGTCACACTTTTCTTGTGACTCAAACTCCTACATTTTTGGATTTAGGGATTTAATTTTGTTGTAGAATTGTTGCATATAGTCTGCAGATGCGCAATAAGCTTTCGGATTTTCGATTTTGGTCTTGGTGCAAACAAGAAGCCCCATGATGTCAATTTTAACAAAGACCCAAAGATGTGGATTAGACACATGTGGCATGTGACGCAAACTCCTCCTACATTTTTGGATTTAGGAAACAAATCTTTAGCAGAATTGTTGCATATAGTCTATTGATTTGCAATAAGCTTTTGGAATTTTGGTTCCGGTTCCAACTTTGGTAAATTTCCTGAAAATGTCAAAGACAAATATTTTTTTTAAATTTTGGCATATTATCTTATATTCCGACAAGTGTTTGGTAAAAAACAAAATTCTGAGAACTTAGGATTCCAATTTTGGTAAATTTCCTGAAAGTCTCAAAGACCACTTATTTTTTTTTTTGAATTCTACCTAGCAACCATACTTAAAATGTTTGTGTAGTTTAGGATGAACATTTTCATAAATTGGATTTCAAAAATATTTGACTCCAATTTTGGTAAATTTCCTGAAAGTCTCAAAGACCACTTATTTTTGGGAATAATCCCTATCAACCATTCTTAAAATGTTTGTGTAGTTTAGGACAGACATTTTCATAAATTGGACTTCAAAATTTTTTGATTCCAATTTTAGTAAACTTCCTGAAAGTCTCAAAGACCACTTATTTTTTGGAATTCTACCTAGCAACCATACTTAAAATGTTTGTGTTGTTTAGGATGAACATTTTCATAAATTGGATTTCAAAAATATTTGACTCCAATTTTGGTAAATTTCCTGAAAGTCTCAAAGACCACTTATTTTTGGGAATACTTCCTAGCAACCATACTTAAAATGTTTGTGTAGTTTAGGATGAACATTTTCATAAATTGGATTTCAAAAATATTAGACTCCAATTTTGGTAAATTTCCTGAAAGTCTCAAAGACCACTTTATTTTTTGGAATTCTACCTAGCGACCATACTTAAAATGTTTGTGTTGTTTAGGATGAACATTTTCATATATTGGATTTCAAAAATATTTGACTCCAATTTTGGTAAATTTCCTGAAAGTCTCAAAGACCACTTATTTTTTTGAATTCTACCTAGCAACCATACCTAAAATGTTTGTGTAGTTTAGGATGAACATTTTCATAAATTGAATTTCAAAAATATTTGATTCCAATTTTGGTAAATTTCCTGAAAGTCTCAAAGACCACTTATTTTTGGGAATTCTACTTAGCAACCATATATCCTTTTAGTATTTAGTAACAATAATGACTATCAATAGGTAGATTTAAAAAATAATGAAAAAAAATAATGCCCAGGGTGTATAACAACTGTTTTCTGTGTCAAACTGGGAGTGCAGGGATATTTGTCGTTTCCGACAACATCTAGTTTGACTTTGTGGTAGTTTTCTAATTATTGGTCAGACTGTTGTTTGGCATTGTGGTAGTTTTCTAATTATCAGTCAGATTGTTGTTTGACTTTGTGGTAGTTTTCTAATTATTGGTCAAACTGCTGTTGTTTGACTTACTGGTAGTTTCCAGTTATCAGTCACACTGTCGTTTGACTTTGTGGTAGTTTTCTAATTATTGGTCAGACTGTTGTTTGACTTTGTGGTAGTTTTCTAAATGTCAGTCAGACTGTTGTTTGACTTTGTGGTAGTTTTCTAATTATTGGTCAGACTATTGTTTGACTTTGTGGTAGTTTCTAATTATCAGTCAGATTGTTGTTTGACTTTGTGGTAGTTTTCTAATTATCAGTCAGACTATTGTTTGACTTTGTGGTAGTTTTGTAATTATTGTTCAGACTGCTTTGTCACTCTGTGGTGGTTTTCTAATTATTGGTCAGACAGTTGTTTGACTTTGTGGTAGTTTTCTAATTATTGGTCTAACTAGAATACTGACAAAGTCAGAAAGGGCCCCGCCCCCTTGTGTGTCCCAAAAACCTGTTGGCAGAATTTCATGGTAATCGGATTTTCCTCAAAAACAAAAGGGAGCTTCGTTTGGTCAAGACCAACCTTGAGTATCAAAATCATATAAATCCCTTAAGGTTATTTTAATTATCATACGACATAGAGCTAAATCTCAAAATATGCACTATTTCAAATAAAACGAAGTTTTTCCCAAAAATCATTTCCAGATTTTCCTCAAAAAAGAAAGGCAGCCTTCTTTGGTCAAGTTCAACCTTCAGTATCAAAATCTTTAATATCCCTGAGGGCAATCTACAGTTGTCAAATGACATAAAGTTAATTCTCAAAATATGCACATTTTCATATAAAAACAAAGTTTTTCCCCAAAAATCATTTTCCGATTTTCCTCAAAAATGAAAGGGAGCTTCCTTTTGTCAAGTTCAACCTTGAGTATCAAAATCAAAGAAATTGCTGAAGGCATTCTTGAGTTATCGTACGGCATAGAGTTAATTCTCAAAATATGCACTTTTTCATATAAAAATGAAGTTTTTTCCCAAAAATCATTTTCGGATTTTCTTCAAAAACGAAAGGGAGCTTCCTTTTGTCAAGTTCAATTTTGAGTAAAAAAATCATAAAAATCGGTGAAGGCATTCTTGAGTTATCGTACGACATAGAAAAAGCTGACGGACAGACAGACAGACGCACAGACAGACGGACGGACAGGCTAATTACTATAGGGCGCCGCCATGAAATGGCGGGGTCCTAACTATTGTTTGACTTTTTGGTAGTTTCTAAATATCAGTCAGACTGTTGTTTGAATTTGTCCTTGTTTTCTAATTATTGGTCACGACTGTTGTCTGGCTTTGTTGTAGTTTTCTATTTAAGAAATAAAACATGGCCGCCATACTATATTGTCATTATAACATGGGCTTGAGTTGTTTTTGCAAATATTTTATCCCGAGCATAAGCGAGGGGTAAAATATGCAAAAACAATGAAAGTAGAAAAACATAGGTCATCAACGATTACAGAGTTCGCCTCGTTATGGCACTTTGTCACAGTAACAAAATCTTGACTGGATGTTGACATCACATTTGCATGCCTAAGCAAGGTTACATGATCCTACCATGTATAGTGACTGAGATCTGAACTTGCCTGAAAACTTGGACATAAATCACTCATGTGTAAAACATATGTCAAAGTGACCTACTTTTGCCTGGATGCTGATGTACCATCAGGGATGCATGCCTATGCAAGGTTACATGATCCTACCATGTAAAGTGACTGAGATATGAACTTGTCCAAAAACTTGGATGTAAATCAATCAAGTGGAAAATATAGGTCAAAGTGACCTAATTTTGTCTGGATGCTGATCTACCATCAGAGTTATATGCATATGCCAGGTTACATGATTGTACCATGTATAGTGACTAAGACCTGAACTCGTCCTAAAACTTGATTGTAAATCAATCAAGCATGAAATATAGGTCAAGGTGTCCTAATCTTGCCTGGATGCTGACCAACCATCAGAGATGTATGAATATGCAAGGTTGCATGATCCTACCATGTGTAGTGACTGAGATCTGAACAAGTCAGAAAACTTGAATGTAAATCAATCAAGCGTAAAATATAGGTCAAAGTGTCCTAATTTTGCCTGGATGCTGA
>MJUU01009184.1:37050-49538 GCA_002080025.1 Modiolus philippinarum
TTTTTTTTAGCTTTAACATATAACTTTTGACAAGGGTTAAACCTACAATGCGAGGCATGTTACTACAACTACGAATTCTATTGAACATTTATTGTTCCTTCGGTATTCTACTACCGTTCTTTCATTGTTTTTATCTTCATTATCAGTAAATTCGTTCGCGAAAGTAACTTTCACACAATCGACGTCCATTTTGATATAAGAACTTCCTGTTCCAAGCCATTCGATTCGCTTGTCCAGAACATTGTGATCGGAACATGTCCAGCACAGGGAATCGAGTGCCCCCAATAACTTTAACAAGAACAAAATTATTTACAACACATGGATTTTACAGAATTCTTTCCTCCGACTTGTGTCGGGGAGGTATACATGTCGAGAGGATCATACTACATACATGAAATACCATATTATTATTATTTATTTCAATACTGTATTATTATTTTTTATTATTTCAAACGTATGTTAAATTATTGAACAGGCGCGGTCGTCCCTGAATAATACCAGTCGGAGCAGACAGATTCTATCACTAGTCCGGGCAAAAATAATAAAAAAGAGAAAATGTTCACAGCAGTCATGACTCTATGACTGGTTGGAACAGTCAGGGATCTATGACTGGTCGGAGCAGTCAGAGGTTTATGACTGGTCGGAGCAGTCAGGATTCTATGACTGGTTAGAGCAGTTAGGGTTTACGAGTGGTCGGAGCAGTCAGGGATCTAGGACTGCTCCAAGTAAACTTGAAGTTAACTTTGGACTGTTCTCATAACTGCTCTCCAAATTGACTTCCCTGAGAGGTTATGTCCGGATCTTACTGTATTTTACAGAAAAATTGCCACAATATTTTTTATTTTTTGTGTGGAATTACAATTATGTTATGTAATGCAGCACCTGTACAATACCCCGTATTTGAAATCGGTTACAATTAAGGACGGTATTATAACTGTCAACGTAAATGTAATCGGGATATAATGTAATCAGTATACATTTAAGGACAGGATGTACAAGGCATAGATAATGAAAGACAGGTGCATGATTGGGAGATACAGGCATACACCATAAGAGTTACAAGCATTGATCATGAAAGAGAGAGGAATCGACCAGTAGAGATAGAGGCATGGATCATGAGAGCTGAATCATGGGTCATGTGAGAAAAAGGTGCNCACATGCACATGAAAAAGTAGAATATTTCACATTATAAGTAACTTTTAAAGGACCTAACAACAGACCTAAACAATGCAATCGACTTTTTTATCTTTTCTAAACGAGAGCTCACATTCTTTTGTTATAATACCACTGGATATTGGACTGATTGATGCAACAGAAATTGTTGAAACTGTATCGTATACAAACTTTATATACAGCAATTCGGTCCGTGCCTTATGGTTTACAGAGCAATATCACCACAATACAAAGCTCTTTATTGCTTTTTCCAGTCTTTGTTAGTTTGAAATATTGTGACAGACTCCTGAGTTCCTGGCACAAGTATGTACTATCCCATATGCAAGTATTATTTAGGGTTTGTGTGCTTAGTCTNAGTCTAAGACATCCGTTATGAAATAGCGACAAAGAGGTCTTCATTATGAAAGATGGAGGCATGACATGGCTCATTAGTGACAAAGGCAAGTCTTATTTGAGTAATAGGTATTCATCACGAAAGATCTTGTATGACCTATTAGAGACTAAGGTATGGATCACCAGAGTAAGAGACATACTCATAAGAAAATCATTGATTATGAGATCTAAACATGACATGTACACTATGAGGTATGAGGGTTTGCTCATTGTTGAAGGCCTCATGGTGACTTTAAGATAAAGAACGACAATAAAAGCGTCGTCTAGTTTTTAATTGAGACTTTGTCTCATGTACATTTGCTCCATATCCCATTATTTTTCATTGATAGAGAACTTTGTCTCACATGCAGTGTGGAGTGCGTAAAACTATTCCCCGTGTTTGAGGTGTATGCTCTGATTTTTACAGTTATGGTGTACTTGTTCATGAGAGAATATCTCATGTATACACATTCAAATTTACATTTGTGGCGTCGTGCTTACACAATTATGTTAAACTGTTTACATATTGTTCACATCATCCGAATGTTTTTGTCAAGTTTCCTTACAATTATCTTGATGAGTGCCCTGTGTTCGTTTATATGTTTTTGCTGTTTCTATATCAAGTCTTTGTCGGGAAACGGATGACAGTACTTGTATGAAAACTTTGCTAGTTATTTTTATGTTTGTTGACCTAACCCTGGATCCGTGACATTTATTAAGACGGATGTAGCGTTGATCGACATGTAGCAACTAATTCCACTCAGACCGGTAGGCGCCGTCTTTAACTCACTATGTGGTATGCTTGTTTGCTCATTGTCGAAGGCCTCATGGTGACTTCAAGATTAAGAAGGGCAATAAAAGCGTCGTTCAGTTGCTGGCTTTCATCACGTATTTATTGAGACTTTGTCTCATGTACATTTACTCCATATACCAATATTTTTCATTGTGCATGAGATAATTTCTCATGTTAATATACTATTTAAATTAACTTATTTCCATTTTTTTCAAGAGCAAATTGATTTGGTTCTGTTCATCTGCTAAAGTATTGCCCTCATCTACTGAATTTATATTGCAGTTTTTTTACATCGACTTTTGATGTAATCGTTTATATGTTCTTCAATTCCACTACTTCCCTTTGTCGGGCAAAGGATGAATGTGTAATGATTACTTTGCCCGTTTTTACATATTTATTGACAATCCCATGGGCTTAAGAGCATGGTTGTAGCATCTAACAGTAGATACCGTTCAGGTCGATGCTAGGGACCGGAGACGACAGCCAGCTCTTTACCCGCACCCTAAACCTTGGCCATGGGATTTCGGGATTTCAAAAAAATAACCAAAATTAGAATCACAAATTATTTGAAATAAAGTTATGAAAATGATCGATTGGACTAAAATTTATTCGTAACGTATCGTTGCTATGTAGAATTCCCAAAATACAATGTCTTTGTCAGTTTCAGGAAATTTACCAAAGTTGGAATCGCAATTTTTTGGAAATTAAGTTCTTAAAATAATTGATTTTACTAAAATGTATTCATAAAGTATTATTGCTACGTAGAATTCCAAAAAATACCATGTCTTTGACAATTTCAGGAAGATTACCAAAGTTTGAATCACAAATTTTTGGAAATCAAGTTATAAAAATAATTGATTTTACTAAAATGAATTACCAAAGTTGGAATCAAAAATTTTTGGATATAAAGTTATGAAAATGAAGGATTATACTAAATTGTATTCATAAAGTATCGTTGCTATGCAGAATCTCCAAAAATACCATGTCTTTGACAGTTTCAGGATACTTACCAAAGTTGGAACTGGAATCAAAATTCCAAATATATAAGAATGGATGACAGGGAATTCCCACAATGACAGAAAAAATAAATCAAACATCTACCCACCTTCTACCAACCAAACAATCCCAAACACACAGGAAAGACAACAGACAAACAAAAGCTTATTGCGCATCTACAGGTTATATGCAAGTATTCCATAATACAATGAAATTCTTAATTCAAAGATATAGGAGGAGTTCGTGTTACATGAAAGATACAAAATTTACACCTTTAAACCTCTTTTTTTTCATCCGGACTAGTTATCAAAATTCCGAAAGCTTATTGCGCATCTATAGGCTATATGCAACTATTCTACAATAAAATAAAATTGAATTTCCTTAACCCAAAGATGTGGAGTTCGCGTCACACGAAAGATGCACAAATTCACATCTTTGGGCATCTTGTTTTTTCATCCGATTAATATGAAAATTCCCAACGCTTATTACGCATCTACATGATATATGCAACAATTCTATAATAAAATAAAATTTCTAAATCCAAAGATGTAGGAGGAGTTCGCGTCACATGGAAGCGGGACGGACGGGCGGAGGCAACGACAATATCCTCGAACTTTCTTACAAAAGTGCGGGGATAAATACACTGGAAATAAATTAAGATACTACCGAATGAGGCATGCACCACCAGAGAAAGAGGCATTGATCATAAGATAAAAAGTCATGGATCATGAGTGATATTACCAGGGATCATGATTGAGGCATTAATCATTCACAGGCAATTATAATAAGAGATAGCGGGATGAGAGATGGGGCGGGGCATGGTTCGCCATCGATAATGAGATAGATTCATGACTCATGAGCGTTATATAGGCTACGGTTCTTATGGAATATCTTTGTTAACTAAATTCGGAACAGGAAGACGCTTCAACAATCGGATCTCTATGCTTACCTTTTCCATAGTAATCGATCTTGTCAGCTGTTAGTTCAGCTTCTCTATGAAAGAAATTACTACACTGCTGTATTAATCGTGAATTGATCATACTTTTGATTTGTTTAATGTCACTGCAGCATTGTTATGTCTATTTCAACGACCCGTTTTTATGTGAAAACTTTACTTTTGGAAGACCGGTAAACGGATATCAAACCAGCAAACCGAGGGGATAATCAAACAACTCATAAATCAAAGACATGACCAGAAAAGGCTACAATAAATGAAGAAAAATGACAAATTAACAAAACAGGGAAAACACAAAGTTTACACATAAAGTCAAGGATATCTCCCTCGTGTGCAAAGCTCTGACCTTGAATAATTTGGCATTACTCTTTCGGAACTTCGGATGCATTTGCTCTCATTCATACATTAACTTTAGAAATGACGGTCTTCCACTATTTTGGTATGATCTGCACTGGTGAGGCATAAATTGCCGAAAAGGCCTTCTGCAGAAAGGAAATTTACAAAAATATCGTTATTTTATTTTTACACAAGGAGCATAAATAAACACTGAAGCTGGAACCGACCATGTGCCAGCAACAAGTCTGCTGGTCGAACGCACCCTTCTTTTTGTAATGCACAAAACCGGATGCGAACTCGATCTGAATCAAAATGAAAGCAAAATATTATCTATTCTTTGTCGAGCCATGGCGCCCATATTGGATGGCGCCGACAAAACCGAACAAAATTATCCTAGGACCAATCCGCCAATGTTTGGTTTAAATAAGCCTAACGATTTCAGAGGCAAAACTCCAATAGGGACTAATACTCAACTTCAAAATTATGCAAAGCCATGACGGTCATATGGAATAGCGTCCAGCAAAATCAAAAACAATTTTATAACCGAACCATCCAAGGACCATTCCACTAAGCTATGTCAAGCCAAAGCGGCTATTTTGGATGGCATCTAGCAAAAAATTCCTATGGGGTCTAAAGTTAAACTATGTCTAGCCATTGCAGACAATTAAAACACAGGCGCTTGGGACAAGAGATGGAAAGTGATTTTTGTCAAAGTTGTTAAAACAGCATATTCTTGTGATTTCTGTCACTTATGAGTTTAGATTAGATGAAAAATAAAAAAATAAAAAAACTTGAAAAAGGGGTACCTAAAAAGGTGTGTGTGTATCCTTGTTCCAAGCGCCTGTGAATTAAAACAGAACACAGTTTTAAAGAGAACCATCCCAGGAACAGTCCATCAAAGTTTGGTTCAAATAAGCCCAGAGGTTTCAGAAGTTGATAATGATAAAAAAAGTTTATGAAGACGAAAACGGATGCAAAGGGATGAGAAAAGTTCATGGCCTTTCGGGTCAAGTGAGCTAATAAAAAACAGATTTCAGTTGAAGGCTTCTTCTACTAATTATGTGTTTTCTTTGTATTAATTTTATCCCTAACCGTCAAAGCAAACCAATCGTATTCTGGAATAAAAATGCGATATCACAGAATATCACACGGGGAGTGTTTTGTCACAATATTGCATATGCGTTTTACGTGAATAAGAAAGGGATATGGAGTAAATGTACATGAGACAAAGTCCCAATAAATATGTGGTCAAATAACAAAATACCGAAAATTACTGTGTTTTTTGTGTGTATTTAATCTAACAATATTTAAATGTTATTTCTCAATTTTTCATTTTTGAACGGGGAAAAGGGCATAATCTGTAGGTAGAAGTGGAGAAATATGTGTCTGAGTCATCGTTCTACACTATTGCATCCATAAAGTAATAGTGTATCATGATTAGTATTAGATGATAATAGATTTAATACATGTATGAGTATATTTTAATTATCAAAAAATACATCACAAGCATATATCAAAGTAAAAAATATTTCCAGTGCCATTTCCATATTTCGTGGCAGAAGAGTATCTTGTGGTGGCTGATTCGTGAGAAACCGAACAAATTCCAAAAAGTCGTCATTGCATCCTCTAACTGGCATATCATCTGCGTATTCCATAATCAGAGCATCTATTGCTGGAATAGTAAATGGCAGACGAAACGAATAGTCGATGCAATTATAAATTTCTGGCTGTAAGTAAAGTACATTTGGAATTCCCGAAATCTCAATGCTATCTGTAAATCTCTAACTAACACATTTTCTGTGCCGTGGTCGGAACGTATTACACGCGGTAGAGATCCCCTTTCCTTGACATAATTTAAATGATACTTTGCAATATATCTTGGATTGTTATTCGAAGGTCCAGCGTGAAGCCATAATATTTTGCAAGAAAACCCGTTATTAGCGCCATGGAGTGCAATCCCAAATGGCTTTAATTTGTCATAGCCATCTATATGAATCATATAATTTGGCCCTCTATTTACGTATGTCCTTCGGCGCAACAGATGTCTTGTTCGTAAAGTAACACCTTCTCCATCTATTGCTTGCTGTAAATACCGAACAGTTTCCTGTGTCACACAGATATTGTACCGTGTATTCAAAAGTCTCCATAGAAACCTATAACCAAGATTGTCATAACCTTCTCGGCGGAGTTCATATATTTTCTGAGCAACTATTACGAGATCACTAGTGTTTTCCCGTCGTCTCAATCCAATTCTTCTTTTAATTCTTTCAATTGTTGATATGCTAGCTAATCTACCATGACATAGCAATAAGAAACCGCGGATTTCTTCTGTCGTGAACAAGAGCCTAAAATAATATCTAACGAGTTCTTCAATATCAGCATTGTCACCTGGATATGGTATCATGACTATATGTGACCTGTAAATTAAAGGCTATCAATAATTGATCTGTTTTGAAATTCGCGAGTGTGAATTGCAGTTTTATAACTAATGGGTCACCATTATGAAAAAAAAAAATCAATCGCCGCTTAATCAATAATCGACTTGGAAACAAAATTTCATGCAAATTTAAGCAATTGTATATTAAGCGGCTATTTTATTTCAAAATGACCGTTATAAAATTCAGTGTCCTAAAATCCATATTATACCAATATCCATTCAGGTTGTATCAATCTTTGAATTTTTGTGAATTATTTAGAATTATTTGACTTTTTGCAACCTTTTTACATAATCAAAATATCTGCCATATAGTACCAGTGTACAAAGGTATAAATCTCTCTATCAATTTCCATTAAGATCGGTTGATATTTTGAATGTTTGACTTTTGACCGCCGTCCAAGTTGGCCATCATTTAATTATCTCCCTTCACTTCCCATTTTCCGCTTTTTGGAAATGAAATGGATGACACACTAGAGGCTCACCCATGCCTGTATCGCTCATCTATTCTTTAGTAGCAAAGTTAGGCAAAATATTTTCCCATACTTCAGGTCTGTCTGGCAGCCTTTTTGTAACAGTGATACAATTTTAGAGGGGACACTCGAAGGAATACAGGATATACAGGTTTGTTTTCAATTGTCCATGGATATGTTCGAAATGTGTTTTCCCTATAGGGTCTAATGTTAAACAATGGTTTACGAAGGGCTATAACTCCTACCTGGCCTTTTGGTCTTGCCACAGAATTTGCAGGGTAAGGTAGCTCTTGACATGGCACGCATTTTATCAATTTATTAAAGAGACATCAGTTGCCGAAATAGCTATCTGCAGAAAATAAATTTACGGTAATTTCAGTATTTTTGTTATTTACACTTGACCTTATCTTTTACATTCTTGAAAATAAAAATGTAAAAAATGAAAAATTTTGGTGAATAGCAATTACTCCTGCATTGATTCAGGGATTTCCTTCAAAACCGCAGGGTATGTAGACATAACAAACATTTTATCAAGTTACACTTGCTTTTTATCTTTTATTTTATTTGAAATATAAGACGAACCATGTAAAAATTGAAATATTTTGGTGATAAAAGGGCAATTACTCCTACATGGGTTTACCAACTTCCTTCAAATTTGCAGCATAGGTAGATCTTGATATGGGAAAATTTCATGAATTTTACATGAAGTTTATTTTTGATATTCCTACATGGGTTTCAGGATTTTCTTCAAAATTGTAGGGTAAGTTGGTCTTGACATGGGAAACGTTTTATCAATTTACACTCGACCTCTTATCTTCTATATTTTAGTAAATAGAAGACGGAAAAAACGAAAATTGAAATATTTTAGTGATTAAAGGGCAGGTTGATTGTGAGCGATTAATTTGGTTTTCCGGTAATTACCAAATATAAATGAATAAAAAAACAGCAAAAATTTTGTTTGTTTACTAGACTAATCAAACATAACTTTGAAAGCCCATAACCTGGTGATGATTCAGGCAAAACCTAGTTCAATTTGGCCCAGTGGCTTCACTGGAGAAGAATTTAAAAAAAGTTCATGACGGACGGACGACGAACGCAAAGTGCCGGATGGCAAAAGCTCACTCTGACATAGCCAGAAGAGCTAAAAAAAAATGGCATGATTCCTTTGTGTATACGTGGGACTGTACTTCTCTGTCTTAGTCCTTGAGCAGCGAGTATACTGCGTAAAAAGACCATTTTTTTAAATGCTTTAATATCATGATATTTTTTCGATTTATAAAACTAATTCATTCCAAATTAGAGATATTTAACATAAAATCAAATAAATTACCTTCAGATATCCTTTTCAATGGCGATCGACCGTCGTGTGTGAAGCATGTGACGCGGGAAAAACGTGTATTAAGTCGGAAAGAAATGAAATTTACGTTAGAAGTTTGCTAATTCTTTTGTGGACTTGTAGCAAAAACTTATCAAATGAACTAAACAAGTGTACTTCAGACAAGCTGACTTGTGTCGTTTCAATGCTTCTAGTAAACTTCCAAAAAGACGAGACGTTTAGTTGATAATTGGACAAGTAACCAAAATTAACTTTACTTCGTCCTCAAAAGAACAGGTACAACTCAACAAGTAAACCTTCCATATGTCTACTGGTTCAAAGAAGTAGACATAATTGCTTTTTTATTGTCTATAAAGTCAAGAAAATAAGTAGACAAGTGAACAATTTTAAGTCGACAAGTTGAATAACAATGCATCTTTCCTACTTGTTTATGTTTACTTGTCAACAAAACAATTTGGCAACTCGTGAAGGATATACGCTTCCATACATTGGCGTTAAATGGTCAATAGACCACATAATATTAACATATATTTATCTGACAAGTGTACATAATTATCTGACAGGTCAACATAAATATCTGACATGATGACATAAATATCTGACAAGTCTACTTAATTATCTGACAAGTAGGGGGCAGAACTATGCCACCATAATGGTCCTTAGTAACGGCTAGATATTAAGATTGTTCGGGTATATAAATCACTATGGTGGCATAGTTCTGCCCCCTACTTGTCAGATAATTAAGTAGACTTGTCAGATATTTATGTCAACATGTCAGATATTTATGTTGACTTGTCAGATAATTATGTTCACTTGTCAGATAAAAAAATATTTTATTATGTGGTCTATTGACCAGCTACAACCATCAAGAAGTCAAAATAATTATTTGACATGTCGAAATAAGTATCTGACAAGTCGACAGAATTATCTAACAAGTCGACATAATTATTTGACAAGTCGACATAATTATCAGACAAGTCGACATAATTATCTACTAAGTCGACATAATTATTTTACAAGTTGACAAAGATAATTATGTCGACTTGTAAGATAATTATGTCGACTTGTCAAATGATTATGTTGACTTTTGGATGGCAGACATTGGCGTTAGCTGGTCAATAGACCACATTATAGAATATTTTTTTTATCTGACAAGTGAACATAATTATCTGACAAGTCAACATAAATATCTGTATGTTGACATAAATAGCTGAGAAGTCTACTTAATTATGTGACAAGTAGGGAGCAGAACTATGCCACCATATATCACAAAGGAACGATGCATTAGTAAAACAAAAACATTTACAAAATAAAAGTTAACTATTGGTCTGCTATTGCACGTTAAATTGTTTATAGTTGATGTCAAATGTCTTCGCTGCGACCACACAAAAATTAACCTGGCGACAATAAAATATGCAAAAAATTACCGGGGGCGGACACAATTTCTGTATTAAAAGATAGCCAAAGGATTAATCTTGAAGGGAAATATGAAATAATTGATTTCAAAGATGTATATTTTCAAGATCCAAAATGATATCCCGTAACCAAGGCATAAGTTAGGGTGGTATTTCCCATTGTGTTCATTATTTGGCGGTAAATGTTATTTATAAACACTGCCGAGGCACTCACAGGGATCAATGTACCCCATTATGGTAAAATTATACGAAATTAACGGGGATGTTTCTAGATTTCTGTATCTAAATATTTATTTGGAACCGTAGTAGAATGTTTACTGTTCCACTTAATACATTAAAACAAACTAAAGACAAAAATCAAATTACGATTACCTGAATAGGCCTCTGACTCGTAAGTATTATCATGACGTATGTAGGTAAATTCGATATCATTTCTAAAAATAGAGCCAGTATTGTAGCAGAATACACTAATTTGGGGGTTTTATTCTGGGAAATCGCGTAGAAGGGCGGAAATGAAAATTTGCACACGTATTCATCAATTCATTATGAATCAGTATGCCATTTTTGGAGAAAATCCGGAGATGTATATTTAATTCATCCAGAATTATAGACACACAATTCAGTCCACTTAAACCGCAATTTAAGCACTAATTACAAACTTTACAATCAAACGGCGAACATTTACATTATTTCTATACCTTAATGAAATACATGATTTAAAAAATCATTAAATTTTCCTGTTAGAAACAACTTTTTGGAATTTGTAACTGCGGAAAACAGTCTGAGTAAACCTTTTTTGTTTCGTGTAAGGAAGAGTTCCATTTTTTTTTGTTAAAAAGTAATCACTTATTGGCCTGTAATTATGTGTTTGTTGACGATTCTGCATCCATTGATTAAATTAAACATGGATGTGGCGTCGTTCGACAATCAGAAATAGATTCCGATTAAACCGGTATTTATGCTATCTTCCGTCTTGAACTTACTACGAGGTATGAGCAAAGCTCCTTCTTGAAGTCCCCATGGTGACTTCAGGATGAAGAACAACAATAAAAGCGGTTATATCTATAAAGTAAGTGAGAACCGAACTGTCAATCCAAAACGAATAATCCAAGGGCAATGGCAACACAAATTATACTGAAAACTTTGACAAAAGTGGGATAAAAATGTACCATGTAAAAGTCTACCATGTATTTGTAAAGACATTGTCTCATATGCATTTACTCCATATCATTTCATTGTTTATACATGTATATGGAAATATTACCGCAAAATGTTAATTATTTGGATGTCAAAATCATAACATAAGTCATAAATAGACAAGTAATAACTGTGTTCGCAAGCGAAACACAAAAGTCTCCCAAACGAACTCCCATATCGGATACCAAGGCATTAGGAGACTCCCTTTTGAAAAAAAATTGGGTAGGGGTTTCCCCTCATAACCTATGTAAAAAAAATAATTTCTGGTTTTGCTTCTATGACAACCAAATGCTCTTTTGTCCATTACATCCAATTTCAGACCCTTTCCAAAAAAAATTTGGGCAGGGGTTCCCCTTATAACCTATTTAATACATATTCCTCAAAATTCCTTTTTTTGTCGGAAACTCAATTTTCCAAAAAAAAAAATACGTTTCTAGTTTTGTTTCCATGGCAACAAAGTGCTCTTTTGTCCATTACACCCGATTTCAGACCCTTTCCAAAAAAAAATTTCGGCAGGGGTTCCCCTTATAAGCTATGTGATACATATTTCTCAAAATTCCTTCTTTTTTATCAGAAAACCTGATTTTCCCCCAAAAAATATGCTTTTGGTTTTGTTTCCATGGCAACCAAATGCTCTTTTGTCCATTACATCCAATTTCAGATCTCTTTCGAAAGAAAATTTGGGCAGGGGTTTCCCCTTATAACCTATTTAATATATATTTCTCAAAATTCCTTTTTTTGTCAGAAAACTCAATTTTTCAACAAAAACTACGTTTCTGGTTTTGTTTCCATGACAAAAAAGTGCTCATTTGTCCATTACACCCGATTTCAGACCTTTCCAAAGAAAATTTGGCCAGGGGTTCCCTTATAAGCTATGTAATACATATTTCTCAAAATTCCTTCTTTTTTATCAGAAAACCTGATTTTCCCCCCAAAAATATGCTTTTGGTTTTGTTTCCATGGCAACCAAATGCTCTTTTGTCCATTACATCCAATTTCAGATCTCTT
>MJUU01009185.1:20537-43224 GCA_002080025.1 Modiolus philippinarum
TGTTCAACAACCCATAACCACCTGAATACAAAATGTCCATGTTCAACATCCCATAACCACCTGAATACAAAATGTCCATGTTCAATAACCCATCACCACCTGAATACAAAATGTCCATGTTCAACAACCCATGACACCTGAATACAAAATGTCCATGTTCAACAACCCATGACCACCTGAATACAAAATGTCCATGTTCAACAATCCATAACCACCTGAATACAAAATGTCCATGTTCAACAACCCATAACCACCTGAATACAAAATGTGCATATTCAACAACCCATCACCACCTGAATACAAAATGTCCATGTTCAACAACCCATCACCACCTGAATACAAAATGTCCATGTTCAACAACCCATCAACACCTGAATACAAAATGTCCATGTTCAACAACCCATAACCACCTGAATACAAAATGTCTATGTTCAACAACCCATCAACACCTGAATACAAAATGTCAATGTTCACCAAATTAGTTGTATGGAATGAGCTGTAAAATAATAATAGATTAATTGTGATTATTAGACTGCTTCTTAGATTCAGTTATTGACTATATTTGTTAAAGTCATATCTTTATACATTGTAGAGTCATTAGATAGTAAAATGTTTGTTAAATCATGTGAACTAAAGGACAGTTTACTGCAGACGTACCAGTTATTGTTAGAAAATCATAACAAGATTCCAGATGGTGTGGAAGGAGAAAGTAATGAGGTAAGAGTCGGTGATTCCAGATCGTGTGGAAGGAGAAAGTAATGAGGTAAGAGTCGGTGATTACTCTTTTTCCTCTGGTTATCTTTGTCAAACATAAAACATCAACTGAACTTCACTGACAACTAATTGTTTTGAAGGTAGATTCCACTTCAAGTAGAAGTAATATAAACATACTTCTTCACTGAAGATAGTAACATGTTGAGCTTTATCTATAGAGAGACAAGAAATGATGAGTTAAATGGATGAAAATATTTTCATCCATGAAATTTAAGTAAATATAGTATTTTCCCCTTCACTGAAAGTGTCCAAGGAGGAGGAAGTAACTACGACTGAAAATCGATGAACTGCACTAACTTGACACTATGGATGTCTCAAACTCAGTCCGTCCATCCGTCACAAAGTTTGTGGACGCCAATTCTCCTACATCTTTCATTTGATTTCAACAAAATTTCACAGGATTGTTGACCATCATGCAGAGGTGTGCATATCGTCTTGGGGGACCCAAAATCATTTGACCTTGATCTAAATTTCGCGGTCCAATGACTCAGTTAAGTGTTTTTGCTTAAGTCCGTTTCTCAATAACTACAAGCTAGAAGTCAATGATATTTGGTATATAGCTTGGTCCTGGTTAGCACATGTCAGTCTGCCATATGGCTTTTGACCTTGACCTCAATTTCACGGTCCAGTGCCTAGGTTAAGTTTTTTTTGCTTAAGTCTGTTTCTCAATAACTACAAATGATATGTCAATGATATTTTGTATATAGCTTGGTCTTGGTTAGTACAGGTCAGTCTGTCATATGGCTTTTGACCTTGACCTCAATTTCACAGTCATGTGACCAGGTTGAAATTTTTTGTTAGCTCACCTGGCTATGCCAGGGTGAGCTTTTGCAATCACTTTGCGTCCGTCCGTCAGTCGTCTGTCCGTCCGTAAACTTTTCATTCAAAGATCTTCTCCTCTGAAACCACTGGGCCAATTGAAACTAAACTTGGTCACAATAGTCCTTGGGTGGTCCCCTTTAAAAATTATGTCGCTCAGGTCTGTACGTCATCCAAGATGGCAGCCAGCTGGGACCAAAATTTAACATTGGACCCTATGGAAAAAAACGTTTCAAATTCTTTTTCTCTGAAACTACTGGGCCAATTGGAACCAAACTTGGCCACAATAGTCCTTGGGTGTTCCCTTACGAAAAAGGTGTTTTTTAGGTCCACGTGATTTCCAAGATGGCCACCAGCGGGAAACATAGTTTTATCATTGGACCCTATGGGAAAACATTTTCAAAGATCTTCTTCTCTGAAACTATTGAGCCAATTGGTACCAAACTTGGCCACAATAGTTTTTGGGTGGTCCTTTACAAAAAGGTGTTTTTCAGGATCGCACTACATTCAACATGGTCGCCAGCGGGGGACATAGTTTTAACATTGGACCCTATGGGAAAACACTCGTCTGTAACTTCTGGGCAAATTGGAACCAAACTTGGCCACAATTGTCCTTGGATGATCCCTTACAAAAAAGGTGTTTTTAAGGTCTGCGTGAATTCCAAGATGGCCGCCAGCTGGGACCAAAATTTAACATTGGACCCTAGGGAAAAAACGTTTCAAATTCTTTTTCTCTGAAACTACTGATCCAGTTGGAACCAAACTTGGTCACAATAGTCCTTGGATGGTTCCTTACAAAAAGGGTGTTTTTTAGGTCCTCGCAATTTCCAAGATGGCTGCCAGCAGGGAACATAGTTTTAACATTGGACCCGATGGGAAAACATTTTCAAAGATCTTCTTCTCTGAAACTACTGAGCCAATTGGTACCAAACTTGGCCACAATAGTTTTTGGGTTGTCCCTTACAAAAAAGGTGTTTTTCAGGATTGCGCTACAATCAACATGGTTGTCAGAGGGGGACACAGTTTAAACATTGAACCCTATGGGAAAACACATTCAAAGATCTTCTTTTCTGAAACTACTGGGCCAATTGGAACCAAACATGGCCACAATAGTAGTTAGGAGGTCCTTTGCAAGATAGGTGTTTTTCAGGTCAGTGCTATATTCAAGATGGCCACCAGCGGGAAACATAGTTTTAACATTGGATCCTATGGGAAAACATTTTCAAAGATCTTTGATACCAAACTTGGCCACAATAGTCTTTGGGTGGTTCCTTACAAAAAGGTGTTTTTCAGGATTGCGCTACATTCAACATGGCTGCCAGCGGGGGATATAGTTTAACATTGGACCCTATGGGAAAACACATTCAAAGATCTTCTCCTCTGAAACTACTGGGCCAATTGGAACCAAACTTGGCAACAATAGTCCTTAGGTGGTCCTTTGCAAAAAATGTGTTTTTCAGGTAAGCGCAATATTCAAGATGGCTGCCAGGGGGAAACATAGTTTTATAGTTATAAATAGCATACCATCATAAATTATGAGTATATCCGAATGCATCCAGAGGACCAATCAGAGAGTAGAAAAAAAACAAAAGAGAGAAGACCCAAAGACAGGTAACCTGAAACCCCAAATCCTCACTTTTTCTCTGATTGCATCCAAAGTCGCACGTGGAAATTTCCGAGAAGACAAATTTACAGTACAGACAAAGACGATTTTTAGTTTTTTTTTATAGTGTTCATATTGTAAGAGTAACCCTACCAGAAAATTTATTAATTTATTATTATAACATTTGGTAGGTTTGGGATTTTACACCAAATTTTATTTGTGTAATTAGAATATCTGAAAGAAAGGTGGCAATATGGATTTAAAGTGAAACTACATTCAAAAATGAAAATTTGATATTTTGTTCTTAATGCATTAAATATTCATAATACTCCGATATTAACATTATATTTTAACAGATAAAGTACTAAAAGTGAATACAAAATTGAAATTTTATCGTTGTGGGGACAGCCATTTTGAACAGATCGACGAATGGTCAGTAGTGAATAACTAATAACCGAAATATATAGAAATAGAAATAAACTACAATGGCCAGTAAAGCAGCATTTCTACTGCACAATTATTTCAAATAGCATGATTTTTATTTAAGCCAAGTAGAGTATTTTCAATATATATATTTTTCCTCGATTTAGTCAGAGAAACATAAAACGTATGTCTCTCTTCAGGAATAAATTTAATTTGACAGAATCAATCATAATGCACTCATATTTTACCAGATCCAGACATAATATCGTCTGTTTTAATAAAAACAGACTGATTTGTTTCAAACGGTTGTAAATTGTGTCAGATGACAAGATTGTATATTGTGTGTCAAATAGCCACATGCTGGCACGAGACATGCTGTATAGGTCACCTGCTGATCGGAAATAATATACAACAGGTGTCCTTTGGCAGTCCAGGTAATTGTGATGAACAATTTATAAATCCATACACATTTTGAAGTGTGTTCCCGTTGCTTCATTCCTGTTAACTTTTTTCTCAAGGAAAAATAATATTAAGCATTGACCTTCCATCGGAACAGGCATTTATTTATAATATTTGTAAGAACCAATTATGTATGTAATAATTATTGCATATTTTGGTAGGAAAATCTTCCATAAGAAGGCCCCCATAAGAATATATATATTTTTGTCCATGTGGTGTGTTAAAACAGCATAATTCGCCGATCGTGAAGATTTCTTAGGCAAAAGCCGACTGAGTGAAAATATCGCTTTTAAAGTCAAACTCGTAAATGAAATTTATAAAACAGCTGTCCTAGTGATCTGCAAGAAGAAAAAACAAAAACAAAAAAAACAATAAAAGAACAAAACAAAACAAAACAAATACAACGATGCCTGAAGTCATCAATATTAAATGAAAAAGTAAGAGTTGACATGTCTGCAGTGTTCCTTCAAACTCACGAAGAAATTAAGTGATACGAGACGAAGTCCAACTAACAATTTTGGCAAATGCATCTTATGTCCAATAAAATTACGAGTCAGGTGAATTGAGTGAAGCAAAATATGTTCTAGTTTACAACGATCTGTTGGTGTGTAATGCATAGCTTGCAAGAATATCATTTCAAAGTACATCCATTTGTGTGGAATTTTTGGAAAGTATGCACTAATTCTTCGCCTTTCATGTCGACAATGGCCATGCCTTTACTTTTGATTCAGGGGGTTGAACATTTTAAAAATCATTTATCCGTCGAAATAATTGTCAGAATACCAGTTTACTCGACGCGCAAGAAAACTGCTCAAAAGCACATGGTACGTGGGCTGAAAAAAGTGGCATAGAAATATACAACCACTGTTACTTGTGCAGGATGTATAATCCAATTTTTGCATACGTGCTTTGACAATTTACTTAAATATGGTAAATGCAATTATTCATATCATTAATCACGTTAATAGTAAGGGGCCAACTATGTGATTTTCGGGGTGGTGGGGGGGGGGCGATTTTGTAAATAAATAATTCAATCTTGATGCCAGTGAAATTTAATATTACAATCCGACTTATCATGGAAATAAATAATTTAATTTTGATTTGCAGAATAATTTTTTTGTTGCAAACGCAAATAAATAATTCGATGTGACATTTGATGGAAATAAATAATTTTTCCGAGATTTTTGTGAAAATGAATGAATTTTCTAGGCAAAAACGCCCAAACCCTCCCCCGAAAATCAAATGTTCGTCCCCTATATACAAGAGATTTATTGAATTGTCATTAAATGGGGGTGCTGTCTGTTTTACACCTTGTTTGTCTGCCAGGTGACACATGATTTGAATACACAACTAAGTCATTCTGGATGCCGACTGTTAATTAGTGGTTGTTTCTTTGAAATAATTCATAAAACTAAAGGTATTGGAGAAGCTATCATACGTTGTCTTTGTAAACTTTCATTGTGGATGAAAAAAATAAAATGAAACAAAATAAAATGAATGCATGAATAGGCGATCGAAATGTTACAAAATTGAGGGCACAATAGTTTCTAGTGGAAGACGCTCTTCGTGAAATTTGCAAACAAAACATTACTAACCTGACAGATTTTAATTTTGTGGTCTGTAATCGGTCAAAAATACAGAATCTAACGACGATTTTGTTATCGGTACGATTTTCATCTAATTTACCAGTCCTATCCTCCTACCAAAGCTTGATAAAATTTCGTTCAGTACTTTCAAAAAGAGAATTTTCGTGAGTAAAGTCTGATTTTTTTTTAATCAAGAACATTCTGATTAAAAATAGCATGTTAAAAATTAGCTAGTTCTTATCTATTTTAATTTTTCGATCAAGTTTTATTTATTTCTTTTTGTTTGCATCGACTCATTTTATTCAGAAACATCACAGGTAAATGATTTCTCTCAAATCATCAACGTTTTTCACACCTGCAAAGTGACATGCGACCAATTATCCAATTAACGAAAGTAGCAATAAACGACTACTGGTGACCGTCTACATCAAAGGTTTCAAATGCCCGAGGTCATATCATAAATGTTACCTGTTGTTTTTGTTACATTTTTGTGTAATTATTTTATAGGAAGGTTCGCCATGACGTCACAGACTTGAAAAGGTAAATTTGGTTGGCAAGAAATCGTGATAATTAATAAGGGTCATAAAAATGTCATTTTCAATTCACTCGTCCGAAATTGTTAATTGAGGTATCTTGATATTTCTTTTTGACCGAAATTCTTGAATGTTTACAACTTTACAGGGTATTAATTTTTTAAATAAATTTATTTTCAATATCCATATAATTAGCGTTTTTGTAAAGTATATAAAATTCGGCAATTTTGACACTTTTTAAAACCTCATAAAATTCTTTTCTGCATAAAATTTTTAAAAAGTAAATCGACAGAAAAAATATGAAAATCTTAAAGTTTACTACATGTTTATGCATTTTACTGATCCAAAATCGAATGGATAATGAAAAAATGACAAAAGATCAAAAATTCTTTTACATTGTTATAAAGTGGTCTTACTACGACATTGCCAACCGAAAATGCTAATTTGCATATGTAAATTAGATTTTATGACATCACTAATGAGGTTCGCGAACCTTCCTATTGCAACATATTCAATCCTTTGTTCAATAAATACAGACGAAGAAAAACACACTTCATTGAGATTTTGTAGACATTTCGGATGCATCATTGTGGATATTTAAAATAAATAAATAAATGATATGCAAAAGGGAATAAAACGATGTTTTTGCAACTGCATTTTGAATGCACACTTTCAATTGCAATAGTTGGTACATCGTAGTGATCTTTAACAGTATGGTTAATGATACAGAATTTTTGTCCAATCAAACGGTTCTAAAGCAGTCATGTGATTAACACGTGGTTAAAGTATCTATGACGTATTGAGATACCGGAAGTGATCCAGATTTGAGAACAATTGAATACAAAAACTCATATTTCTCTAAAACCACTTAACAGATCGAGGTCGGGTTTTCACTAATTGATAAAGATTAACATTCTTCACAGCATATGTAAATATGGAAAAAAGGTGTAGTTTCACTTTAAACGTGAATTCCCCTTTCATTTCTTTAACTGGGTCGGATGTTTTTTGGGATGGCTCTGTCCCTAACCCAGTTAGTAGTGGAACACTGGCTTCCATTAGCTCTACTGGTATTGTTTCTGTTACTTCGGTAGCTACTTCCAGTTCAGCTGGGCTCAACCAGGACTTAGGTTCTGGTGAGCTCACAGCTAGTGTTATACCCACTCTTTCAGTGAACACCACTACAGTTTCGTCTAGGCCCCTCAATTCTTCAGGTTCTCTTAATCCTGTTCCGGGCTTAGCTATGGGTGTTCATCGTCCCACCTCTAGGGCTCCTGTTGTAAACACCTCAGTGGTTTTCTCTCGGAGTCCTCTTTTTTGGGCCAGACCTCAGTTTTCATCTGGCTTTCCTTGGCAGCTTCCAGGTGGTCCCTCTGCTGCTTCTGGAGGTCCTAACCAGTTCGCTGGTCCTGTAGGTCAGACAGATTCAGTTTCTTTAGTTAGGGATCTTATTTCTAACTTTACTGATACTGTCAAGGGTGAGTTTAACTCTTTGAAGGGTGAATTTAATTCGTAAATTCTCGCCTTACCATTTTGGAGGGGGCTAAGGTTAGAACTAGTTCCGCTAGTTCAAAGCCTTCTGCCCCAGCTGCAGTGTCTAATCCAGCTGTTAGTAGTAATACTAACTTCTCGGCTGGTCTTACTTCCTTGGGAGTTCTTAGTACTGCCCCCGTCACTTCTTCAGCCTTGATTTCAGAAGAAACTGACGGGGATCTGGAGGATGATAATTTTTCCTTGACGCCTGACAGTCAAGAGGAAGATTTTCTAGATGAGGACATCTCTGATAAACAAGCAGCTCCTGCAGTTACTTCTGCACATCTTCCTTCGGTTACTGTTCCCGAGGTGGATCCTTCTCCTGAAACCGAGCCTTCTTCAGTTTCGAAGGATCATTTTAGGGCTCAGGTATTTCATTACATGAGAGAGGTGGCCAAGGTTCCTTTTGCTTCTCCTCCTAAGTCTAAAAAGGAACCTTCTTCTTTTGAGACGTCTTGTGGACTAGTTCAGGAGAGTGCTCCAACCTATTCTGCTTTCCCTGAATCTAGCCATACCCTGTCTGCTTTGAACTTTGTCAATAGTTCTTTGGGTGAGGACTCCTATGATAGACAAGGAGCTTTTCCAGGTTTTGGTGCTACTTCTTTCCCAGGTATTTTTGCAGTTAAGGATTTTGCCATCTTTAACTCTACTCTGGGCAGGGTAGTTCCTACTTGTGATAAGGCTATTTCTGGCCTTATTGGTTCTAAACCTTTTGATGGTCTTTGCCTGAATCAAGGCCTCTATTCCAAGTCTGAGATTCTTCTTAGGAATTCATCTCATGTTCTTGGCTCTGCTGAGCATTACCTATCAGCTCCTGGGGCTCTTCTTCAGGATATGGAAGGGGATGGCATTTCTGAGTTGAAATCATTTCTTCTTCAGGTAGATAAGGCTTTAGGTGCTTCTCAATGCCTTATCATGGGTTCCTTGGTAAATTTCACTTTGTCAAAGAGGCAGGAAATTCTCAACAATTCTAAAGTGTCTGAGACCCTTAAAGATTCTCTGTCAAAGTCTCCCTTGACAGATAAAATCTTTGGGCTTCCTTTAGAGAAGGTGCAGGAGGAAATTAGGAAGGCTCCTTTGCCTGTTAATGTTAATGTCAAAGTTAACGATCTTGGTAAACAGTCAGTCACTACTAGTGCTGCTCAACCTTCTTTTGTTCCTTCTAAGAAGAAGAAGATTGTTCGTAAACCTGTTGCTTCTTCTTCCTCTAACTCTAAACCTTCTCACAAGTCTTCCAGAGGTGGTAAGAAATCGGGTTCTCGTCCCTAGGTTCTTGCCCCCTCGTTTGCTATCGACACCTTTGGAAGAGGAATTCCCCGTTCCTCTTCCAAATCTTCTAGTGGGAGGGAGGTTAGCCCAATTTCTAGATCAGTGGGAAAAGATCACCACAGATTCTTTGGTTTTGTCGATACTTCGAGGGGGTCTAGGTCTTCATTTCAATCAGTTACCACCGCTGTCAGCTCAGCCAGTTCCTTTTTCGATACCTTCGGATCCTCAAAAGGTTCATCTCCTATCAGAAGAGGTTTATTCTCTATTGCAGAAAGCGGCAATAGAGGAAGTGCCCTTAAATGGCCTGGACCCGGGTTTCTATTCCCGAGTTTTCTTGGTCCCCAAGAAAACAGGTGACATGAGACCTGTGATAGATCTTTCGATCCTCAATACCTTCCTACAGGTTCCACATTTCAAAATGGAAACCAACAGGTCGATTCGAGCTTATCTTCCAGGCATGTGGACAACTTCTATGGATCTGGCCGATGCTTATTTACATTGTCCGATAGCTCCTTCTTACAGGAAGTACCTTCGGTTTATGTGGGAGGGCAAGGTTTTCCAATTCCGAGCTCTTCCCTTTGGTCTTGCTATAGCTCCCTGAGTTTTCACCAAGATTTTTCAGGTTGCTCTAGCTCATCTCCATTCCAAAGCTATCCAAATTCATGCTTATTTGGACGATTCGCTCCTGAAGGATTTCGATCCTCTAACCTTGGTTTCCAATACTCGGATAGTATTGGCATTTTTCCTACAATTAGGTTTCCTAATTTCATGGAAAAAGTCAGAGTTGACCCCTTCTCAGGATTTCCTTTTTCTGGGGGAACATTTCAGAACAGACCTTGGTCTGGTACTTCCCCCGGAGGAAAAGTTTCTCAAACTGGTGTCTTTTATTCAGTCCCTGCAGCATCAGACTGCAGTTACTGTTTGTCAGTTTTCTCGTATACTGGGGTTTCTCAACTCGATAGCAGATGTTGTTCCCTTAGGACGTCTCCACATTCGTCCACTTCAGTTTTATCTTCTAGACCATTGATCTCCAGCTTCCCAGGACTGGGAAGCAGAGATTCCAGTTCAAAAGTCTTTGGTTCAACATCTTCTATGGTGGACAATAAGGGACAATGTTCTTCCAGGCTTTCCTTTGTCCCCTTTACTTCCAGTTCTGACTCTTTACACAGATGTGTCCGCCCTAGGGTGGGGAGCTTATCTGGACCGTCAGACTGTTTCAGGGATGTGGTCCCCCCTTCTTCGGAAGGAACACATCAATATTATGGAAATGAGAGCAGCTCTTCTGGCTGTATCCCATTTCAAAGATCGGTTGTCAGCCAGTCATTTTGTTCTGGCAACAGACAACACGACAGTGGTAGCCTATCTGAATAATCAGGGAAGAACACACTGTCGTTCTCTGTATCTTCTGGCCAAGGAATTTCTTCTTTTGTGTCTCAAACACCACATTCGTCTAGTAGTGAGACATATTCCAGGCCGACTGAATCTTCTGGCAGACACCCTGAGCAGGTCTCTTGCTCCAGTCAATACAGAGTGGGAACTTCATCAGGGGGTGTTCAGGTCAGTCATTCTTTGTTGGGGCTTTCCCAATATAGATCTGTTCGCCACAAGCTTAAATCACAAGCTACCAGTATTTGTCTCGCCAGTACCAGATCCCAAAGCTTTCGCAGTGGATGCCATGACACTCTCGTGGAAAGGTATTTTCGCATACGCTTTCCCACCATTCCGGTTTCTTGCCCCAGTTCTTTGCAAGATAGCTGCAGAGGGATGCTGCAAGATCATAGTTATTGCACCAGCTTGCCCAAAACAAGCTTGGTTCCCAGATCTTCTTCGCCTGTCATGTGCAAATCCACTGCTTCTTCCACTCAGACTAGATCTTCTCTCTCAGTGCAAGGGATCAGTTCTTCACCAGTCTCCAGAAAATCTGTGTCTTCACGCCTGGCTTCTGTCAGGAATAGCCTCAGAAAGACAGGATTTTCTGAAGCAGCTTCCAGACATATCTCCAGGTCAGTGCGTGAGTCCACTAACATCATCTATGATGCAAAGTGGACAATCTTCTCTAATTGGTGTGTTGGAAGGGAAATTGATCCTTTCCAAATCTCTGTCCACCAATTAGCAGATTTTCTGGTCTTTTTATTTGAAGACAAGGGTCTTACTCCCTCTACGATCAAGGGCTATAGATCGGCTATTTCTAGAACTATTGCCTTATCTGGCAGGACAGACTTTGGGAATAACGAGCATATTTCCCTTTTGCTATGCAATTTCAGTCTAGACAGACCAAGAAAGAAAGTTTTGGTTCCACAGTGGAATTTAGCCCTTGTTTTGTCAGCATTGTGTTCTTCCCCTTTTGAGCCTGCAGATAAAGCTGACTTAAACTTTCTTTCATATAAGTGCTGTTTTCTTCTTGCACTTGCCTCTGGAAGACGCAGGAGTGAAATTCACGCTTTCTCTATCTCTGACTCATGTCTTAGATTTTCTAGAGATAGATCTTCAGTTACCTTACTTACGGATCCTTCTTTCCTAGGAAAGAATCAGATCCCAGATAAGGGCTCCACTCCTATTATTATTCCAGCTCTTCCTGGTGACTCAGATTCGCCTCTTCTGTGTCCCATCAGAATTCTGTCTATTTATCTTGCCAGAACTAGCAGCATTCGTTCTGGCAATACCAGACTTTTTATTCCCATTAAGAAGGGTGTTAATGATCTTTCTGTTAAAACAGTTTCGACCTGGATTTGTAAGGCTATTAATCTAGCTTACGAGTGTTCTGGTCAAGAGGCTTTAAACAAGCATTCGGTTAAAGCTCACGATGTCAGAGCTATTTCCAATTCTTGGGCTTTGTTTAGTTCGGCTTCTCTCAATGAAGTTCTTTCAGCTGGTTTTTGGAGGAATGAGAACTCATTTATTTCTCATTATCTGCGTACTATGTCTCATCATGCAGATGAACTTTTTTCTCTTGGGCCTATAGTTTCTGCACAAAGAGTTAATTTTCCACTTGTGTCTTCGGATGCAGGGGATTCAGCTCTGCGTTAGATTCTTTTATACTCATAATTTATGATGGTAAGCTATTTATTTATAACTATAAAATACTAAATTTTTAAAGTAAAATTGAATTTTATTATATAAATACTTACCATCAGAAATTATGAGTATATCCGAATGCATCCAGAGGACCAATCAGAGAGTAGAAAAAAAAAAAAGAGAGAAGACCCGAAGACAGGTAACCTGAAACCCCAAATCCTCACTTTTCTCAAGATAATTACAAAGATCAGAAAAGCAGGGGAGGAAGGGGAGGCAAGGTGGGGCCTATAATTTCTGATGGTAAGTATTTATATAATAAAATTCAATTTTACTTTAAAAATTTAGTATTTTAACATTGGACCCTATGGGAAAACACTTTCAAAGATCTTCTTCTCTGAAACTACTGAGCCAATTGTAACCATACTTGACCACAATAGTCCTTAGGTGGTCCCTTGCAAAAAAGGTGTTTTTCAGGATTGCACTATATCCAAAATTACCGCCAGTGGGGAACATAGTTTTAACATTGGACCCTATGGGAAAACACATTCAAAGATCTTCTCCTCTGAATGTATTGAGCCAATTGGAACAAAACTTGGCCGCAATAGTCAATGAGTGGTCCCTTGCAAAAAGTTGTTTTTCAGGTCAGCGCGATATCCAACATGGCAGCCAGCGGTGTTTCCCATGGGGTCCAATGTTAAACTAACAGAGGTCTTCTCCCTTTTAACTAATTAGAGATATTGGATTTATAGTTTAATTATATATAAGGGCTCTTTAACATAATATTTCTATGTTAATCAAGGGCCAGGTGAGCGATACAGGCTCTTGAGAGCCTCTTGTTTAAGTCTGTTTCTCATTAACTACAAGCTATAGGTCAATGATATTTGGTATATAGCTTGGTCTTGGTTATAACATGTCTGTATGCCATATGGCTTTTGACCTTGACCTCAATTTCACGGTCCAGTGACCAGGTAAAGTTTTTTTCTCAATAACTACAAGCTATAGATCAATGATATTTGGTATATAGCTTGGTCTTGGTTAGTACATGTCAGTTTTCCATATGGCTTTTGACCTTGACCTCAATTTCATTGGTCCAGTGCCTAGGTTAAGTTTTTTGCTTAAGTATGTTTCTCAATAACTACAAGCTATTTGTGAATGATATTTGGTATATAGCATGGTTTTTGTCAGTACATGTCAGTCTGCCCTTATGTCAGTGTCAGTGTGAGCTATTGCCATCACTTGGCATCCGCCGTCCGTCCGTTCAACTTTTCACATTTTCATCTTC
Source organism: Modiolus philippinarum (assembly GCA_002080025.1). Classification (NCBI taxonomy): domain Eukaryota; kingdom Metazoa; phylum Mollusca; class Bivalvia; order Mytilida; family Modiolidae; genus Modiolus; species Modiolus philippinarum. Next base: position 33,831 of record MJUU01009185.1, read on the forward strand.
TCCTCTGAAACTACTGAAGTAATTTCAACCAAACTTTACAGGAATGATGTATGGAAGGTCCTTTACAGAGATTGCTCATTTCGTTCCGATCCGACAAAAAACATGGCCGCCAGCACGGAATATGGTTTAACATTGGACCCTATGGGAAAATCACATTTTCATCTTCTGCTCTGAAACAGCTGAAGCAAATTCAACCAAACATTACAGGAATGATGTACTAAAGGTCTTTAACAAAGACTGCTCATTTCTTTCTGATTCGATAAAAAACATGGCAGCCAGCACAGAACTTAGGTTATGGGAAAAATCACATTTTCATCTTCTGCGTTGAAACTGCTAAAGCAATTCAACCAAACTTTACAGGAATGATGTACTAAAGGTCCTTAACAAAGATTGCTCATTTCCTTACGATCCAATGAAAATCATGGCCGCCAGCAGGGAACATGGTTTAACATAGGACCCTATGGGAAAAATCACATTTTCATCTTCTCCTCTGAAACCACTTAAGCAAATTCAACCAGATACATGGAAGGTCCTTTACAAAAATTGCTTATTTCTTACGATCCAATAAAAAACATGGCTGCCAGTGCCGAACTTTGGTTTAACATTGGACCCTATGTGAAAATCACATTGTCATGTTCTCCTCTGAAATCACTGAAGCAAATTCAGATAAACTTTACAGGAATGATGCACTAAAGGTCCTTGACAAAGATTGCTCATTTTGTTCCGATCCGAGAAAAAACATGGCTGCCAGGAAGGAACATAGTTTAACATTGGACCCTATGGGAAAGTTCTCCTCTGAAAGGACTGAAGCAAATTCAAGTAAACTTTACAGGAATAATGTACTTAAGGTATTTTACAATAAATGCAAATTTTATTTCAATCCGACAAAAAACATGGCCGCCAGTGCAGAACTTAGGTTTAACATTGGACCATATGAGAAAAGTTACATTTTAATCTTCTCCTCTGAAACTGCTGAAGCAAATTCAACCAAACTTTACAGGAATGATGTACTTAAGGTCCTTAACAAAGATTGTTCATTTTGTTCCGATTTGATAAAAAACATGGCTGCCAGTAGGGAACTTAGGTTTAACATTGGGCCCTATGGGAAAAATCACATTTTCATCTTCTGCTCTGAAAAGGCTGAAGCAAATTAAACCAAACTTTACAGGAATGATGTACTAAAGGTTCTTAACAAAGATTGCTGATTTTGTTCCGATCCGATGAAAAACATGGCTGCCAGTAGGGAACTTAGGTTTAACATAGGACCCTATGGGAAAATCACATTTTTATCTACTCCTCTGAAATAACGGAAGCAAATTCAATCAAACTTTACAGGAATGATGTATAGAAGGTCCTTAATAAAGATTGCTCATTTCGTTACAATACGTTAGAAAACATGGCTGCCAGCACAGAACATAGTTTATCATCAGACCCTATGGGAAAATCACATTTTCATCTACTCTTCTGAAACCACTGAAGCAAATTCAACCTAACTTTACAGGAATGATGACTGANAAGGGTTGATTTTTTTCCGTAGTTTGTTTCCATCTAATTATTGTGTCAAGCTCTTTACTGTGTCCACATTCACTTTGAACTACTTTTGTTGAAGTTTCAGTGATCGACATGCTGCGGTCGTATCATGGTGCGCTCGGCGTAGCCCTTTATTTTTTTTTGCTTAAGTCTGTTTCTCAATAACTACAAATGATATGTCAATGATATTTTGTATATAGCTTGGTCTTGGTTAGTACAGGTCAGTCTGTCATATGGCTTTTGACCTTGACCTCAATTTCACAGTCATGTGACCAGGTTAAAATTTTTTGTTAGCTCACCTGGCTATGCCTGGGTGAGCTTTTGCAATCACTTTGCGTCCGTCCGTAAACTTTTCATTCAAAGATCTTCTCCTCTGAAACCACTGGGCCAATTGAAACCAAACTTGGCCACAATAGTCCTTGGGTGGTCCCCTTTAAAAATTATGTCGCTCAGGTCTGTACGTCATCCAAGATGGCAGCCAGCTGGGACCAAAATTTAACATTGGACCCTATGGAAAAAAACGTTTCAAATTCTTTTTCTCTGAAACTACTGGGCCAATTGGAACCAAACTTGGCCACAATAGTCCTTGGGTGGTCCCTTACGAAAAAGGTGTTTTTTAGGTCCGCCCGATTTCCAAGATGGTTGCCAGCGGGAAACATAGTTTTAACATTGGACCCTATGGGAAAACACTTTCAAAGATATTCTTCTCTGAAACTGCTGAGCCAATTGGAACCAAACTTGGCCACAATAGTCCTTGGATGGTCCCTTACAAAAAAGGTGGTTTTTAGGTCAGCGTGATTTCCAAGATGGCCACCAGCGGGAAACATAGTTTTATCATTGGACCCTATGGGAAAACATTTTCAAAGATCTTCTTCTCTGAAACTATTGAGCCAATTGGTACCAAACTTGGCCACAATAGTTTTTGGGTGGTCCCTTACAAAAAGGTGTTTTTCAGGATCGCACTACATTCAACATGGCCACCAGCGGGGGACATAGTTTTAACATTGGACCCTATTGGAAAACACTCGTCTGTAACTTCTGGGCAAATTGGAACCAAACTTGGCCACAATAGTCCTTGGGTGATCCCTTACAAAAAAGGTGTTTTTAAGGTCTGCGTGAATTCCAAGATGGCCGCCAGCTGGGACCAAAATTTAACATTTGACCCTAGGAAAAAAACGTTTCAAATTCTTTTTCTCTGAAACTACGGAGCCAGTTGGAACCAAACTTGGTCACAAAAGTCCTTGGGTGGTTCCTTACAAAAAGGGTGTTTTTTAGGTCTGCGCAATTTCCAAGATGGCTGCCAGCAGGGAACATAGTTTTAACATTCGACCCGATGGGAAAACATTTTCAAAGATCTTCTCTGAAACTACTGAGCCAATTGGTACCAAACTTGGCCACAATAGTCATTGGGTTGTCCCTTACAAAAAAGGTGTTTTTCAGGATTGCGCTACAATCAACATGGCCGTCAGAGGGGGACACAGTTTAAACATTGAACCCTATGGGAAAACACATTCAAAGATCTTCTCTGAAACTACTGGGCCAATTGGAACCAAATTTGGCCACAATAGTCCTTAGGTGGTCCTTTGCAAAAAATGTGTTTTTCAGGTAAGTGCGATATTCAAGATGGCCGCCAGGGGGAAACATAGTTTTAACATTGGACCCTATGGGAAAACACTTTCAAAGATCTTCTTCTTTGAAACTACTGAGCCAATTGTAACCATACTTGACCACAATAGTCCTTAGGTGGTCCCTTGCAAAAAAGGTGTTTTTCAGGATTGCACTATATCTAAAATGGCCGCCAGTGGGGAACATAGTTTTAACATTGGACCCTATGGGAAAACACATTCAAAGATCTTCTCCTCTGAATGTATTGAGCCAATTGGAACAAAACTTGGCTGCAATAGTCAATGAGTGGTCCCTTGCGAAAAGTTGTTTTTCAGGTCAGTGTGATATCCAACATGGCAGCCAGCGGGGAACTTAGTGTTTCCCATGGGGTCCAATGTTAAACTAACAGAGGTCTTCTCCCCTTTAACTAATTAGAGATATTGGATTTATAGTTTAATTATATATAAGGGCTCTTTAACATAATATTTCTATGTTAATCAAGGGCCAGGTGAGCGATACAGGCTCTTGAGAGCCTCTTGTTTAAGTCTGTTTCTCATTAACTACAAGCTATAGGTCAATGATATTTGGTATATAGCTTGGTCTTGGTTATAACATGTCTGTCTGCCATATGGCTTTTGACCTTGACCTCAATTTCACCGTCCAGTGACCAGGTAAAGTTTTTTGCTGAAGTCTGTTTTCTTAATAACTACATGTGATATGTCAATGATATTTGGTATATAGCTTGGTCTTGGTTATAACATGTCTGTATGCCATATGGCTCTTGACCTTGACCTCAATTTCACAGTCCAGTGCCCCGGTTAAGTTTTTTTTTTTGCTTAAGTATGTTTCTCAATAACTACAAGCTATTTGAGAATGATATTTGGTATATAGCATGGTCTTGGTTAGTACATGTCAGTTTTCCATATGTCTTTTGACCTCAACCTCAGTTTCATTGGTCCAGTGCCTAGGTTAAGTTTTTTGCTGAAGTATGTTTCTCAATAACTACAAGCTATAGGTAAATGATATTTGGTATATAGCATGGTCTTGGTAAGTACATGTCAGTTTTTCATATGGCTTTTGACCTTGACCTCAAAATTTCATGGTCCAGTGCCTAGGTTAAGTTTTTTGCTGAAGTATGTTTCTCAATAACTACAAGCTATTTGTGAATGATATTTGGTATATAGCATGGTCTTGGTTAGTACATGTCAGTTTTCCATATGGCTTTTGACCTTGACCTCAATTTCATGGTCTAGTGAACATAGTTAAGTTTTTTCTGATTAGAATAGTTTATCAATTACTGTAAGTGGTATGGTGATAATATTTGGCTTGTAGGTTGCTCTTGAGTAGTACATGACTGTATTAACAACCATGCAGGGACAGGCGAGACATCTATTTGGGTCCATTGTTGTTGTTGGAGTTATGCCTTCTTTGACTTAGAATTTTGCAAAATTATGTTTGTGAACACTAATTCTATTACATCTTTCATTTGTTTTCAACCAAACTTCATAGTATTGTTGACCATCATGTGTAGTTGTGCATATGGTTTTGCTGGATTGAGTTATGCCACTTTTTAGCTCACCTGACCCAAAGGGTCATTGTGAGCTATTGCCATCACTTGGCATCCGCCGTCCGTCTGTTAAACTTTTCACATTTTTATCTTCTCCTCTGAAACTACTGAAGTAATTTCAACCAAACTTTACAGGAATGATGTATGGAAGGTCCTTTACAGAGATTGCCCATTTCATTCCGATCCGACAAAAAACATGGCAGCCAGCACAGAACTTAGGTTTAACATTGGACCCTATGGGAAAAATCACATTTTCATCTTCTGCTTTGAAACTGCTGAAGCAATTCAACCAAACTTTACAGGAATGATGTACTAAAGGTCCTTAACAAAGATTGCTCATTTCCTTACGATCCGATGAAAATCATGGCCGCCAGCAGGGAACATGGTTTAACATAGGACCCAGTCGGAAAAATCACATTTTCATCTTCTCCTCTGAAACCACTTAAGCAAATTCAACCAAACTTTACAGGAATGATACATGGAAGGTCCTTTACAAAAATTGCTTATTTCTTACCGATCCAATAAAAAACATGGCTGCCATTGCGGAACTTTGGTTTAACATTGGACCCTATGTGAAAATCACATTTTCATGTTCTCCTCTGAAATCACTGAAGCAAATTCAATCAAACTTTACAGGAATGATGCACTAAAAGTCCTTGACAAAGATTGCTCATTTTGTTCTGATCCGAGAAAAAACATGGCTGCCAGGAAGGAACATAGTTTAACATTGGACCCTTTGGGAAAGTTCTCCTCTGAAAGGACTGAAGCAAATTCAACTAAACTTTACAGGAATAATGTACTTAAGGTACTTTACAATAAATGCAAATTTTATTTCAATCCGACAAAAAACATGGCCGCCAGTGCAGAGCTTAGGTTTAACATTGGACCATATGAGAAAATTACATTTTAATCTTCTCCTCTGAAACTGCTGAAGCAAATTCATCCAAACTTTACAGGAATGATGTACTTAAGGTCCTTAATAAAGATGGCTCATTTCATTACGATCCGACGAAAAACGGCATGGAACATGGTTTTACATAAGACCCTATGGGAAAATCACATTTTCATCTACTCCTCTGAAACCACAAGGGCAAATTCAACCAAACTTTACAGGAATGATGTATGGAAGGTCCTTAACAAAGATTGCTCATTTTGTTCCGATTTGATAAAAAACATGGCCGCCAGCGCTGAACTTAGGTTAAACATTGGACCCTATGGGAAAAATCACATTTTCATCTTCTGCTCTGAAAAGGCTGAAGCAAATTAAACCAAACTTTACAGGAATGATGTACTAAAGGTCCTTAACAAAGATTGCTGATTTCGTTCCGATCCAATGAAAAACATGGTGGCCAGCACGGAACATGGTTTAACATAGGACCCTATTGGAAAATCACATTTTTATCTACTCCTCTGAAATAACAGAAGCAAATTCAATCAAACTTTACAGGAATGATGTATAGAAGGTCCTTAATAAAGATTGCTCATTTCGTTACAATCCGTTAGAAAACATGGCTGCCAGCATGGAACATAGTTTATCATCAGACCCTATGGGAAAATCACATTTTCATCTACTCTTCTGAAACCACTGAAGCAAATTCAACCTAACTTTACAGGAATGATGACTGAAGGTACTTTACAAAAATTGCACATTTCATTTCAATCTGACAAAAAACATTGCCTCAAGTGCAGAACATAGTTTAACATTGGAGCCTGGTATGAGAAAACCATCCTTTTCATCATCTTCTCTCAAAACAATTAAAGCAAATTATACTAAATGTATAGAAGGTCCTTTGCAAAAATTACTCATTTCAATAGGATCAGACAAAACACACGGGTGCTAATTGAGAACATACCTAAACACTATACACTTAGGTGTGCTATTGCCATCACTTGGCGTCCGTTGTCCGTCGTCTGTTAACTTTTCACATTTTCATCTTCTCCTCTGAAACCACTGAAGCAAAATCAACCAAACTTAATAGGGATGATGTACTTAAGGTCTTTACAAAGATTGCTCATTTCGGTCGGATCCGACAAAAAACATGGCTGCCAGCACGGAACTAGGGTTTAACATTGGACCCTATTTGAAAAATCACATTTTCCTCTTCTTCTCTGAAACCGCTGAAGCAAATTCAACCAAACTTTACAGGAATGATGTATGGAAGGTCCTTAACAAAGATTGCTCATTTCGTTACAATCCAATAGAAAACATTTCGGCCAGAGCGGAACATAGTTAAACATTGAACCCTATGGGGAAAATCACATTTTCATCTTCTCTTCTGAAACCACTGAAGCAAATTCAACCAAACTTTACAAGAATAATGTACTAATGGTACTTTACAAAAATTGCTCATTTCATTTAGATCCAAATAAAAAAATGGCCGCCAGTGCAGAACATAGTTTAACATTGGAGTCCGGTATGAGAAAACCATCCTTTTCATCATCTTCTCTGAAACTATTCAAGGAAATTTAACTAAATGTATAGAAGGTCCTTTGCAAAAATTACTCATTTCAATAGGATCAGAAAAAAAAACACGGGTGCTAGTGCAGAACATAGCTAAACATTAGACCCCATTGGTAATAAACATCATTTTGGGACATGCATGGCATAGAAGCATTTTGTCAGGTGAGCGATACAGGCTCAGTCTCTGAGCCTCTAGTTTACTTAGAATTTTGCGGAAGGCCTAAAAAAATTCATTGTGTTACCGGTTGGCCAACCGACCCTAGTCTAGACCCCCCAACTTCAAAAGAATAAAAAGTTTGGATAACCGACCGACCACGTTTTGGTTCCCATTTGTAAATTTTTACCAATTTTTTTTGCGATATGACATTTTCATTAGGGCCCCGCATTGAGATGCGGGTACCCTATAGTTTTCACTTTGTCCGTCTGTCTGTCCATCAGCAATTATTTCTGTCACAGATTTCTTGGCTTTATATGTGGGAATGATTTGAAATTTGGTCTGAAGCTTGAAAATGATAAGTTGTATTGTGTAAGCAATTTTCAAGTTTGTCGGGCGCCCACTTCCTGTTTGCTGATACTTTGAATTTTTACTAAAAAACAAATTTTCTTCAAAAATTTCTTTGTTTCTACTGAAGGGAATGATTTGAAATTAAGTCTGAAGCTTGGAAATGATGAGTTGTATTGTGTAAGCAATTTTCAAGTTTGTCAGACATACACTTCCTGTTTACCCATACTTTGATTTTTTGTCCCCCGCTGCAACGCGGAGCGGGGGCATAGAAATGCCTGGCGTCTGTGCGTCCGTGTGTCCGTGCGTCCTTGCATCCGTCCATCACACTTTCTTGTAAGCGCTCTCATGCCTACAAATTTTAACAGACTTTCATGAAATTTATACCAAATGTTTATATAAGTAATACCTTGGTCAAGTTTGAAAAACAGTCTTGTTCGATACTTTTTGACGTAGTTATGGGACTTTGACTGAAATTATGACTCTGTTTTAGCCAAAAATTGACCTTGTAAGCACTCTCATGCCTACAAATTTTAACGGATTCTCATGAAATTTATACCAAATGTTTATACCTTTAATACCTTGGTCAAGTTCTAAAATCAGCCTCTGTCCATACTTTTTGACGGAGTTATGGGACTTTGACCAAAATAAGGACACCATTTTAGCCAAAAATTGACCTTGTAAGCACTCTCCTGTCTACAAATTTTGACGGATTCTAATGAAATTTATACCAAATGTTTATACCACTAAAACCTTGGTCAAGTTCAAAAATCAGTCTTGGTCGAGACTTTTTAGAGTTATGGGGTTTTGACGAAAATGAAATTTTTACCAAATGCTTATACCACTTATACCTTGGTCAAGTTCTAAAATTAGCCTCAGTCCATACTTTTTGAAGGAGTTATGGGACTTTGACCAAAATAACGACACCGTTTTAGCCAAAAATTGACCTTGTAAACGCTCTAATAGCTACAAATTTTTTGACAGATTTTCATGAAATTTATACCAAATGTTAATACCACTAAAGCCTTGGTGGATATTTTGTATCCCTACATATTTAATTCTGGGACAATCCTGAATTTTTTAAAATATTGCAATTTCATATACAGTATACTAGTATATTGCTCGAATGGCGGGGGACCCAGGAATTCTATTCTTGTTTTACTATAAACCAAATTTTCTGTCAAAGATTTCTTGGCTTCTACTGAAGGGAATGATTTGAAATTTGGTCTGAATCTTAGAAATAAAGAGTTGTATTGTGTAAGCAATTTTCAAGTTTGTTGGGCGCCCACTTCCTGTTTGCCGATACTTTGAACTTTTACAAAAAAACAAATTTTCGTCACAGATTTCTTGGCTTCAACTGGAGGGAATGATTTGGTCTGAAGCTTGGAAATGATGAGTTGTATTGTGTAAGCAAATTTCAAGTTTGTGGAACATCCACTTCCTGTTTGCTGAGACTTTGAATTTTTACTAAAACTAAATTTATGCCACAGATTTCTTGGAATGATTTGAAATTTGGTCTGAAGCTTTGAAATGATGAGTTGTATTGAGAAAGTGGTTTTCAAATTTGTCGAAGATCCAGTTCCTGTTTGCCAATTCTTTGATTTTTTACTATAAACCAAAAATTATCTTCATAAGATTTTTTTTACTTGTATCAGCTTGGAATGATTTGATATTAAGTCTGAAGCTGAGAAATGACATGGTTTGGTAAAACTTCAAGAAATCACTGTAT
>MJUU01009185.1:60476-73128 GCA_002080025.1 Modiolus philippinarum
GAGATTTTTTCTGTAACCGCTTTACAAATTGATTTCATATTTTGTATATGAGTATATCTAGCTCTTGTTGTATTTAAAGCATATTGACCTCAGATTTCATCCTTGGTCAATATGCTTTTCCCAGGTCGACACAACATCATATCGACCTCATACACAGACTATATTTGTATAATATTAATTTTCTTAGGTCTATTGAAACTCATATCGACCAATACAAAGACCCATAATTGTTTTATTACATAATCACCAGCTTACTTTGCAATTTGCAGGTTTGAGTTTTAACTTGCAACCTTTTAAAGATACAAACAAAATAAGTAGATTTTAGTAGCTTCAGACAGACATAGGGAAGTAAGAAAATGGCCTGGACCTGGACACATGTCAAACTCGTCCCTTAATTAGGGAAGTAAGGAAATGGCCAGGACCTGGTCAAACTTGTCCCTCAACTACCTTTGATGATTTTTAGAAAGGTTGCATTGCAATGCTTTCTAATGTCATGACCCTGTCAGTTGAAATGCACTATGAAGAAAAACAGGTGCTTCAATTTGAAAAACTGAATTGACCAAAATCATATTTTTGAATTTAAACAATGAGTTAGTGAGAAAATAAAGTAAATCACACAGATTTGAAAGAATTTGGTGATCATTTAAAAGAATTATTCAAGAAAAACGATTCCACACCCCTCTTAACGGAAAATTTATCATCGGTAAACCTCGGGTGATTTCGAAAGAATGGTTTGTCATTGGATGGAATTTTCAACAGATTAAATAAAGTGCATCTTTGCTAATATAATTGATAACCTGTAATTAAAAGGATAAAATTTTCTAACAGTGAAACGATTTTACATAAACACAAGAGCATTTCAGTTGCTTAAACGGCATGTAAACAAATTTCTGTTATGGACGCATGCGCGGACAAAGCGAAAGTAGCATCGACGAAAGCTTAATTATACCCCACGCAACGAAGTTGCGAAGGGTATGTAGTTTTTGACTGGTCCGTCAGTCCATCCGTCCGTCTGTCATCAAGTGGGTACACCATTTGTCCGGGTAACTCCTACAGTTTTTAAGCTAGGAAGTTTTTATTTTGCAGGTTGATTGTGCACATATCAAAGATGTGCATACTACTTGGATTTTGATTTTTGATTATTTTTCAGAAAACTACACATTGTTGAACTTTTTCATTTTTATGCCCCCATATCGAGGATCGGGGGGCATATTGTTTTTGTCCTGTCTGTCTGTCTGTCTGTTTGTCTGTTTGTCTGTGCGTCCGAAACTTTAACCTTGGCTATAACTTTTGAACTATATAAGGTAGACTTTTGATACTTGGCAAGTGTATAGGTCTAGTCAAGAGGAACATAAATATGCAAAAAAAAAAAAAAAAAGGTCAGGTCAAAGGTCAAGGTCACAGGTTAAAAAGGGGTGAATTTGGCTGCTTCACATATTTGACTGTAGAATCCTTATTATTTATCGTATTGAGACGGGGTTTGTTTTATGTTATTGCTAATAAAATTGCGCAACTGGAGCCTGTCGACAGATTTGAGGTAGCATTTACCGTTTTCGAGAAACAAGAGGCCCAAAGGGGGACAAATGGAAAAAAATGAATTTTTCAATTTTTTGTCAGATCTTGATGCAGTATATATCTGTAAGATTCTTATAGCATGTTTAAACAGATACTTTTAACAATTAAAACCATTTCATTAAACAAGAGGCCCAAAGGGGCTTCATCTGTTTCAGAATAAAGGGGTTAAATTGGGTGTTTTCATGGTAATAAACAACTTTTGAACTATGTAAGATGGACTTTTAATACTTGGCAAGTGTATAGGTTTTGTCTAAAGGAACATAGATATGCAAAAAAATTAGGTCAAAGGTCAAGGTCATAGGGGTCAAGAAGGGGTGAAATTCGATATTTTCATATATTTTACTGTGGAATCTGGGGGCATATGTAGTGTTTCACAAACACATCTTGTTATGCATTATATTGCATATAGGGTATACCATTTGTCCGGATAACTCCTCCTACAGTTTTTAAGCTAGGAAGTTTTTATTTTGCAGGTTGATTGTGCACATATCAAAGATGTGCATACTACTTGGATTTTGATTTTTGATAAATTTCAGCAAACTATACATTGTTGAACTTTGTCATTTTTATGCATTATATTGCATATAGGGTACACCATTTGTCTGGATAAATCCTCCTACAGTTTTTAAGCTAGCAAGTTTTTATTTTGCAGGGGGATTGTTCACATATCAAAGATGTGCATACTACTTGGATTTTGATTATTGATAATTTTTCAGAAAACTACACATTGTTGAACTATGTCATTTTTATGCATTATATTGCATATAGGGTACACCATTTGTCCGGATAACTCCTCCTGCAGTTTTTAAGCTAGGAAGTTTTTATTTTGCTGGTTGATTGTGCACATATCAAAGATGTGCATGCTACTTGGATTTTGACTTTTGATATTTTTTCAGAAAACTACACATTGTTGAACTTTGTCATTTTTATGCATTATATTGCATATAGGGTACATTATTTGTCTGGATAACTCCTCCTACAGTTTATAAGATAGGAAGTATTCAGGGTACTCCATTTGCCCGGATAAATCCTCCTTTAGTTTTTAAGATAATTTTACAGGATGATTGTGCATCTGTATTAGATGTGCAAACTACTTGGATTTCAATTTTTGATAATTTTTAGATAATGCAGTTTATCCGATATGTGGGGGCGTGGGGTATGTGAGCTTGCTCACCAAGGTTCTTTAACTAAGCATGTGAGTTTTGTGTTTCGCTGACTGTGCATTGTCAGAGGACTTGTTCTTTGTTGCTTTTTTGACAAGCCAAAATTTAAACGGTCTGAAGATTTGTTTTAACTCGTTAAAGGAAGTCGTTTAACTTTAGGCTTTAGACACCATATTTTTTTCATCACTGAAATGAAACAACCTGTTGCTGTTGCTTGTTCGTTTACAGACTTTTAGTCCACGTTAATATTGTTAATTTTCCTTGAAAATTCTAGTCTTGCAGTCACTTTTAAAATAGAAAACTCGATGTTGGAGCTCAGTTTAGAAAGGGAGATAATCATTATGTACGAACTGTTGTGGGATAACCGTTACTTTTAAGAACAGGTGACATTAGAGGTCTTTAGAATTTGCATTTAGTTCAAATAGTACTGATTTATTTTTCTTCTTTTCAATATTGGTGACACTGCTTTTATAGCAAAATAAAAATAATAAATAAACTACAAGAAGGACTTGTACCAAGTCTACTGAAATCTTTGAAAGCAACCTTTCTATTATGGCTTTAAGCACTTTGAAGACATTTGTTGTAGATTTTATATAATTGTCAAGTAAATCAACGATTCTTCAACACCATGAAATCATACTTCACGAGAATTTAGTGCTACTTACAATTTTTGGGCTGTTTAGCACTATACTTTTGCTCAGGGTACAGACAGAGATGGCCGGACAGACATATTTAGCAGACATCACATATACACATAAATGTAGTACATGTCAGGGTGTAGTTTGTGAGAAGCTAATCATCAATACAAGTTATTTCATTTTTGAAAATGCTCTAACTGAAAGGGTATGAAGTTCAAACAATATTCAGTGTGAAAATGTAGCTTTATTTGAAATTGGACAATTTTGTCCATCTTGACAATTCATTATTTTTTACCAAATGTCACATCAAATAATTTATTTGCATTTGCAACAAAAAAATTTATTCTTTAAATCAAAATCAAGCTATTTATTTTCACTTGCACCAAGATTAAATTATTTACATGCACAAAATGGCATTGATTTGCAATTACATGGTCATTTTTGTCTGGCCCAAGACAAAAAGTTGTGGAGGTGAGACAGTGATAGCTTATGTTAGTTGTAGGTCCATAGTATTTAATGTGCATGTGCATTTGTATGGGTACAACTCAAATCCCTACTTATTTTATGACCCTGGCCCCTTAGGCACGCATAAACAATCACTTTAAGTTTTTAGCAAGCAGTTTGTACAGCCTATACCAGTAGTCCTAGGCACTTGATATTTGACATGCAGTTGCGTCTTTGGGAGTACGTATCGATTCCACGTCCAGATGGTGGCCCTGGCCTCCCAGTTATGCATGAACGATCACTTTAAGTTTTAAGCATGAAGTTTTTACAGCCTTTACCAGTAGTCCTGGGCACTTGATATTTGACATGCAGTTGCATCTTGAGGAGTACATACTGATTCCATGCCCAGATTGCGGCCTTGGCCACTCATGCACGAGTGATGACATTAATTTTTGTATCCCTTGAAGAAAAGTTGTGGAGGCGAGACTTAGGGATAGCGTTTCTGCTGCGATTACCAGTATATTTTATGCACCATGCATTTTGTTTTTCAGTATATGTATTATTTATTTTTAGCAGATTTTTCATACTTTTATTAGAAGTGGTAATTTTGTGATCAAAACAGGAACTCTCCAATATTTATAGTGCAGACAACACATGTGTTCTGTTGAACACCCTTGCTTTTTATTCAAATAAAATCATTATAAAAGTTAGTTATCTTACAACAATAACCAATCAGAATTTAACTTGTATATTTTGATGAAAAAAGGGGAAGGTATATCATTGTGTCCATACTTGTACTGTGTCCTCACACACATTGATTCAGGGTTCAGTGATGGGGGCATATTTGGTTGCCATTCAGCGACAGCTGTTGTTTGATTTTGGAAACTTGTTTAAAGCTCAAACACTTGTCAAAATAAATTAAGAATTCAGGTCATACAATGCATATTCTACACCTTGTTGTAAAATGTAGCAGGAGTTTTTTCTGATTTTAATAAATTCTGATAAATAGAAAGTTTTATTTATATATTTATTTTGTAGGCTCAATCTCAGAAATAGTGGCTAAATATATTGCCAAAACAGGTCTACATCCATGTGACATTGTCAAATTTGGTTGTTTGTCAGACAACAATAGTATGGACCTTGACCTTGGAGTAGAGGTCACTGATAATATAACCACATTAGACAAGATACAAGGTAAAGGTCATTGCATAATAAACTTAAAGTGAAACTACACCTTTTTTCCATAATTACATATGTGGTAAAGACTTTTATTCTAAAGCAATTGGTGAAAACCCGACCTCGATCTGTTAAGTGGTTTTAGAGAAAAATAAGATTTTGTATTCAGTTTTTCCTCAAATCTGGATCACTTCCGGTATCTCAATACGTCATAGATACTTGAACCACATGTTAATCACATGATTGCTTTTGAACCGTTTGATTGGACAAAAATTTCGTATCGTTAACCATACTGTTAAAGAACACTACAATGTACCAACTATTGCAGTTGAAAGTGTGCATTCAAAATGCAGTTACAAAAAACTTTGTTTTATTCCCTTTTGCATATTATTCATTTATTTATTTTAAATATCAACAATAATGCACCCGAAATGTCTACAAAATCCCAATGAAATGTGTTTTTCTTCGTCTGTATTTATTGAACAAAAGATGGAACATGTTTCCATAAAATATTTACACAAAAATATAACAAAAACAACAGGTAACATTTCTGATATTACCTGGGGCATTTGAAACCTTTGATGTAGACGGTCACAATAGTCGTTTATTGCTATTTTCATTAATTGGATAATTGGTCACATGTCACCTTGCAGGTGTGAAAAACATTGATGATTTGAGAGAATTCATTTACCTCTGATGTTTCTGAATTAAATGAAACACACAGCGAGTCGATGCAAACAGAAAATAAATAAATAAAACTTGATGGAAGTATTAAAATAGATAAGAAGATAAGAACTAATTTTATAGTTATAAATAGCTTACCATCATAAATTATTAGTATATCCGAATGCATCCAGAGGACCAATCAGAGAATAGGAAAAAACAAAAGAGAGAAGACCCGAAGACAGGTAACCTGAAACCCCAAATCCTCACTTTTTCTCTGATTGCATCCAAAGTCGCACGTGGAAATTTCCGAGAAGACAAATTTACAGTACAGACGAAGACGATTTTTAGTTTTTAGCTCACCTGGCTATGCCAGGGTGAGCTTTTGCCATCACTTGGCGTCCGGCGTCTGGCGTCCGTCCGTTCGGCGTAAACTTTTCATTCAAAGATCTTCTCCTCTGAAACCACTGGGCCAATTGGAACCAAATTTGGTCACAATAGTCCCTAGGTGGTCCCCTTTAAAAAAGGTATCCGATAGGTCTGTACCTCATCCAAGATGGCCGCCAGCGGGGAACATAGTTTTAACATTGGACCCTATGGGTAAACACATTNTATTGATTATGTTTAAGATCTTCAGGTTAGCAAAACTGCTATTCTCCACAACATTTTGCATATTCAGTTAAACAGTCTCATAGATTAAGCAATAACCTTGTTTTAGCAGCCACAGTTTTATTTTACATTTCCTTATAATTCAGCTATGCTGAACCTTGATTTAGCAGCCATCTGTCTTATGTGGCCAATTTTTCTCTTTCCTTGGGTGACCTTTAAAACAAGGTTTGACTGAACTGTGAAAGTACTATTGTTCATGAGGTTTCAATTTTCATGGATTTCATTGTTTGCTAAAATCATGAAATTAGGTTACCAATGGATTTTTCCCTGAGGTGTAAATGCATGTAATTCACAACCACAAATTTGAGTACACGTGAAATGGTATAAACATGAATCAGAATTTGCCTTTTAAAGGAAGATAAAACCAGGATAGTTGCTGAGAAGTGCATGTGAAAATGGGAAAGGATGTTCAGCCTTAAGCAGGAAACCCCTTAAATTGAGCCTTTTTAACAGGAAAAGGGGCCTCTTTAGGAGTCTTTGTAAAATATTTTCCCGTCAGTGAAACATGAAAATGGAGAAAATTTGATGAGATTTCAGAATATGCCCCCCATTGAGACCCCCTATGATAACCATGAAAATAGATGTACTTCCACACACAGTACATAAGTGCCCCTCCATGGTCCCTCCAATCACAGATATTTTTTTTGGCATATAACTTATCTCTATACTCAACACTAGTTATGTTCAAATTGATTGAACCTAAAAACTGTGGCAAGTTGAAAGTTTGTACCATGCTGACAATAGGACTGATTCAGACAATATACTGTGTGATATACTGTGGAAGTACTTTTATTCATTGACATCAGTTTACGTGGTTTCCTTAGATATTCCTATTTCGTGGGTTCTTTAATTCATGGTTTCAAATTCTCTGCATTAAAACTCTAGGGAAATTTGTGTTTCTTTGGGAACTTACATTGTAACTTTATGGTTTGAGTGAACCATGAAATCCACGAAAATTGAAACCCCACGAACAATAGTACTTTCACATTATATACACAAAAATGAAATGATAAAATTGGCCAGAAATAGAAATCATCACAACAGTTTTTTTATCTCTTTATTCTTACAAAGTAAATGTATTTCTCGTTTTGATTTTAGGACATTTAGAAATATTGCAACATAGATTTGTGCACAGTTTGGAAAATGATGTTCTGTATTCCAACACATCCTGGGAGAATACTGTGTACTGGTATAATGATCCTGAGGTTAGTTATATTGTATAATGGTTTGTTAAATTGGTTAGTCTGTGTCATAGTCCTGGGAGAATACTGTGAACTGGTATAATGATCCAGAGGTTAGTTATGTAGTATAATGGTCTGTAAGATTGGTTAGTCTGTGTCATAGTCCTGGGAGAATACTGTGTACTGGTATAATGATCCTGAGGTTTAATAGTTAGATAGTATAATGATCTGTTAGATTGGTTAGTCTGTGTCATAGTCCTGGGAGAATACTGTGTACTGGTATAATGATCTAGAGGTTAGTTATATTTTATAATGGTCTGTTAGATTGGTTAGTCTGTGTCAAAGTCCTGGGAGAATACTGTGTACTGGTATAATGATCCAGAGGCTAGTTATATAGCATAATGGTCTGTTAGATTGGTAAGTCTGTGTCATAGTCCTGGGAGAATACTATGTACTGGTATAATGATCCTGAGGTTAGTTATATTATATAATGGTCTGTTAGAATGGTTAGTCTGTGTCATTGTTCTGGGAGAATACTGTGTACTGGTATAATGATCCAGAGATTAGTCTTATTGTATAATGGTCTGTTAGATTGGTTTGTCTGTGTCATAGTCCTGGGAGAATACTGTGTACTGGTATAATGATCCTGAGGTTAGTTATATTGTATAATGTTCTGTTAGATTGGTTAGTCTGTGTCATAGTTCTTGGAGAATACTGTTTTCTGGTATAATGATCCTGAGGTTAGTTATATTTTATAATGGTCTGTTAGATTGGTTAGTCTGTGTCATTGTCCTGGGAGAATACTGTGTACTGGTATAATGATCCAGAGGTTATATTGTATAATGGTCTGTTAGATTGGTTAGTCTGTGTCATAGTCCTAGGAGAATACTGTGAAATGGCATAATGATCCTGAGGTTAGTTATATAGTATAATGGTCTGTTGGATTTGTTAGTCTGTGTCATAGTCCTGGAAGAATACTCTGTACTGGTATAATGATCCAGAGGTTAGTTATGTAGTATAATGGTCGGTTAGATTGGTTAGTCTGTGTCATAATCCAGGGAGAATACTGTGTACTGGTATAATGATCCAGACTGTAATTATATTGTATAATGGTCTGTTATATTGGTTAGTCTGTGTCATAGTCCTTGGAGAATACTGTGTACTGGTATTATGATCCTTGGGTTAGTTATATTGTATAGTGGTCTGTTAGAGTGTTTCGTCTGTGTATAAGTCCTGGGAGAATACTGTGTACTGGTATAATGATCCTGAGGTTAGTTAGATAGTATAATGGTCTGGTAGATTGGTTAGTCTGTGTCATAGTCCTGGGAGAATAATGTGTACTGGTATAATGATCCTGGGGTAAGTTAGATAGTATAATGGTCTGTTAGATTGGTTAGTCTTTGTCAAAGTCCTGGGAGAATACTGTGTACTGGTATAATGATCCTGAGGTTAGTTAGATAGTATGATGATCTGTTAGATTCATTAGTCTGTGTCATTGTCCTGGGAGAATACTGTGTTCTGGTATAATGATCCAGACTGTAGTTATATTGTATAATGGTCTGTTAGATTGGTTAGTCTTTGTCATAGTCCTTGGAGAATAATGTGTACTGGTATTATGATCCTTGGGTTAGTTATATTGTATGGTGGTCTGTTAGATTGTTTAGTCTGTGTCATAGTCCTGGAAGAATACTCTGTACTGGTATAATGATCCAGAGGTTAGTTATGTGGTATAATGGTCGGTTAGATTGGTTAGTCTGTGTCATCGTCCTTGGAGAATAATGTGTACTGGTATTATGATCCTTGGGTAAGTTATATTGTATAGTTGTCTGTTAGATTGTTTAGTCTGTGTCATAATCCTGGGAGAATGCTGTGTACTGGTTTAATGATCCTGAGGTTAGTTATATGGTATAATGGTCTGTCAGATTGGTTTAGTCTTTGTCATAGTCCTGGGAGAATACTGTGTACTGGTATAATGATCCTGAGGTTAGTAAGATAGTATAATGGTCTGCTAGATTGGTTAATCTTTGTCATAGTCCTTGGAGAATACTGTGTACTGGTATAATGATCCAGACTGTAGTAATATTGTATAATGGTCTGTTAGATTGGTTAGTCTTTGTCATAGGCCTGGGAGAATATTGTGTACTGGTATAATGATCCTGAGGTTAGTTAGATGTATAATGGTCTGGTAGATTGGTTAGTCTGTGTCATAGTCCTTGGAGAATAAAGTGTACTGGTATAATGATCCTGAGGTTAGTTATATTTTATAATGGTCTGTTAGATTGGTAAGTCTGTGTCATAGTCCTGGGAGAATGCTGTGTACTGGTATAATGATCCTGGGGTAAGTTAGATAGTATAATGGTCTGTTAGATTGGTTAGTCTTTGTCATAGTCCTGGGAGAATACTGTGTACTGGTATAATGATCCTGAGGTTAGTTAGATAGTATGATGATCTGTTTGATTCATTAGTCTGTGTCATTGTCCTGGGAGAATACTGTGTTCTGGTATAATGATCCAGACTGTAGTTATATTGTATAATGGTCTGGTAGATTGGTTAGTCTGTGTCATAGTCCTTGGAGAATAATGTGTACTGGTATTATGATCCTTGGGTTAGTTATATTGTATAGTGGTCTGTTAGATTGGTTAGTCTGTGTCTTAGTCCTGGAAGAATACTCTGTACTGGTATAATGATCCAGAGGTTAGTTATGTAGTATAATGGTCGGTTAGATTGGTTAGTCTGTGTCATAGTCCAGGGAGAATACTGTGTACTGGTATAATGATCCAGACTGTAGTTATATTGTATAATGGTCTGTTAGATTGGTTAGTCTGTGTCATAGTCCTGGGAGAATAATGTGTACTGGTATTATGATCCTTGGGTTAGTTATATTGTATAGTGGTCTGTTAGATTGTTTAGTCTGTGTCATAGTCCTGGGAGAATGCTGTGTACTGGTTTAATGATCCTGAGGTAAGTTATATAGTATAATGGTATGTTAGATTCGTTTAGTCTGTGTCATAGTCCTGGGAGAATACTGTGTACTGGTATAATGATCCTGAGGTTAGTTAGATAGTATATTGGTCTGTTAGATTGGTTAATCTTTGTCATAGTCCTAGGAGAATACTGTGTACTGGTATAATGATCCAGACTGTAGTTATATTGTATAATGGTCTGTTAGATTGGTTAGTCTTTGTCATAGGCCTGGGAGAATACTGTGTTGTGGTATAATGATCCTGAGGTTAGTTAGATAGTAAATTGGTCTGGTAATTTGGTTAGTCTGTGTCATAGTCCTGGGAGAATACTGTGTACTGGTATAATGATCCAGAGGTTAGTTTTTATAGTATAATGGTCTGGTAGATTGATTAGTCTGTGTCATAGTCCTGGGAGAATAATGTGTACTGGTATAATGATCCTGAAGTAAGTTACATTTTATAATGGTCTGTTAGATTGGTTAGTATGTGTCATAGTCCTGGGAGAATGCTGTGTACTGGTATAATGATCCTGGGGTAAGTAAGATAGTATAATGGTCTGTTAGATTCATTAGTCTGTGTCATTGTCCTGGGAGATTCTGTGTTCTGGTATAATGATCCTGAGGTTAGTTATATTGTTTAATGGTTTGTTAGATTGGTTAGTCTATGTCATAGTCCTGGGAGAATACTGTGTATTTGTGAATGATCCTTAGGTTAGTTATATTGTATAATGGTCTGTTAGATTGGTTAGTCTTTGTCATAGTCCTGGGAGAATGCTGTGAACTGGTATAATGATCCAGCGATTGGTTATATTAGTATAATGGTCTGTTGGATTGGTTTGTCTTTTGTAATTGTCTTTGGAGTATATTGTGTACTGGTATAATGATAAAGAGGATAGTTATATAGTATAATGGTCTGTTGGATTGGTTTGTCTGTGTCATTGTTCAGGGAGAATACTGTGTACTGGTATAATGATCCTGAGGTTAGTTATATTTTATAATGGTCTGTTAGGTATAATGATCCAGAGGTTAGTTATATAGTATTATGGTCTGTTGGATTGGTTAGTCTGTGTCATAGTCCTGGGATAATACTGTGTACTGGTATAATGATCCTGAGGTTAGTTTTATTGTATAATGGTCTGTTAGATTGGTTAGTCTGAGTCATAGTCCAGGAAGAATACTGTGTACTGGTATAATGATCCTGAGGTTAGTTATATTTTAGAATGGTCTGTTAGATTGGTTAGTCTGTGTCATAGTCCTGGGAGAATACTGTGTACTGGTATAATGATCCAGAGGTTAGTTATATAGTATAATGGTCTGTTGGATTGGTTAGTCTGTGTCATAGACCTGGGAGAATACTGTGTACTGGTATAATGATCCTGAGGTTAGTTATAGTGTATAATGGCCTGTTAGATTAGTTAGTCTGTGTCATAGTCCTAGAAGAATACTGTGTAATGGTATAATGATCCAGAGGTTAGTTATGTAGTATAATGGTCTGTTAGATTGGTTTGTCTTTGTCATTGTCCTTGGAGAATACTTTGTACTGGTATAATGATCCAGAGGTTAGTTATATTGTATAATGGTCTGTTAGAATGGTTAGTCTGTCAAAGTCCTAGGAGAATACTGTGTAATGGCATAATGATCCTGAGGTTAGTTATATTGTATAATGGTCTATTAGATTGGTTAGTCTGTGTCATAGTTCTGGGAGAATACTGTGTACTGGTATCATGGTCCAGAGGTTAGTTATATAGTATAATGGTCTGTTGGATTGGTTAGTCTGTGTCATAGTCCTGGAAGAATACTCTGTACTGGTATAATGATCCAGAGGTTAGTTATGTAGTATAATAGTCGGTTAGATTGGTTAGTCTGTGTCATAATCCAGGGAGAATACTGTGTACTGGTATAATGATCCAGACTGTAGTTATATTGTATAATGGTCTGTTAGATTGGTTAGTCTGTGTCATAGTCCTTAGAGAATAATGTGTACTGGTATTATGATCCTTGTGTTAGTTATATTGTATAGTGGTCTGTTAGATTGTTTAGTCTGTGTCATAGTTCTGGGAGAATGCTGTGTACTGGTTTAATGATCCTGAGGTTAGTTATATAGTATAATGGTCTGTTAGATCCTAAGGTCTGTGTCATAGTCCTGGGAGAATACTGTGTACTGGTATAATGATCCTGAGG
>MJUU01009186.1:9857-19973 GCA_002080025.1 Modiolus philippinarum
TCCGAGCATGCGTTAATTGACAAAAATATGTCACTGGGAGCAAGTGCTCGGACTTCCAGTTTCGTAACGTTCGGAGCAACAAAATATTGGTTCCCCGAGCATTACATTAAACATATTTTATTTGCAAAAAACAAATGTAAAAGGGATTGGACACAAGTTATCTCAACATTAGATACGTCCTCTCCCTTATAAATATATATAAACAAAATACTTTACAATCAAAATGACGACTTACAATGAATAGATATATAAAAGGAGTATATTATCTCTTTAAAGATAGAACAAAAACTTCACAGAACATAAATACAAGTTGGGGGACTGGAGTGGGTGTTATCAATAACACACAAGAAGATGACTACCTGCAATAAAAGAATGTACACTTCCAAATATTTCAGTGTTTTGTAAACCAGTCCCCCACTGATAACAGTGTGTGTTTTGTTAATCAGTTGAACGCGCCTTCTCGAACGAACTAAACGCGTCGGTCGGCACTCACAAACATAACACTACTAGAAAACGACAAGAATTTGAGGTTTGGATTTGTTTTATTTTTTATCGAAGCTCATAATGCGGGGTATGAGTTTTGGATATATTTTTGCTCTACTTTATACACAAAGTGAATTTATATTGGTGTNNCGTCGGTCGGCACTCACAAACATAACACTACTAGAAAACGACAAGAATTTGAGGTTTGGTTTTGTTTTATTTTTATTTTTTATCGAAGCTCATAATGCGGGGTATGAGTTTTGGATGTATTTTTGCTTTACTTTATACACAAAGTGAATTTATACTGGTGTATTTTTGCACTACTTTATAAGGCTATATACAAGTTTGTTGTCCACTTAGACATATCAGCCAAAGGACTTTTTACAAGCATATTTATATATATATCAAAACTCTTAGAACGCACATCGTGTTGCATTTCGTATATTATGTTCAGTATGCAGTCAAATGTATACTATTAGCAACCACTTGAAGTGGGGAGGGGGGGGGGGTAGAAGAAACATCTGATCCTGGATTTTCAAAGCATATATCAAATGCACGGTGTGTCAATATTTCGTTTATACACATTCGCCCAGGACATGTGTAAATGACCCGTATTTCTGTTGTTCCGACCATGCACTACTTGGCAGAATTCTTACCTTCCGAGCATGCGTTCATGAACGCATATATCTGATGGTCCGAGCACGGTAATGAATGCATGCTCGGAAGTTGGTTCATGAACGCATGCTCTGAATTTATTGAGAAAATTGTGTGCGGGTAGCGCATGCTCGGAACTTAAGAATTTCATGCATGCCCGGTATGTCAAAAATTTGTTTATACACGCACCCTCGGGGCATGCGTTAATGACCGTATTTCTGTTATCCCGAGCATGCGCTACCTGTCAGAATTCTGTCGTTCCGAGCATGCGTGTATTAATAGATTTCTGATGGTCCGAACATCTGCATGATCGGAAAATCAGAAATTTGCCCATGAACGTATGCTCTGAATGTAAGAAATCTGTTTGGTAGCGCACTTCATACATTTACACATGCTCGGTATGGCCATTATTTGTCTATACACGCATCCTCGGGACATGCGTTAATGACCTTAATTCTGTTGTTCCGAGCATGCGCTATCTGTCAGAATTCTGACGTTCCGAGCATGCGTGCATGAATAGATTTCTGATGGTCCGAGCATGTATTCACAATAGTTTATTCATGAATGCATGCTCGGAACATCAGAAATTTGTTCATGAACGCATGCTCGGAACAACAGAATTAAGGTCATTAACGCATGCTCCGAGCAACATAAATATGTACCAAAACATAGCTCGAAATTAAACAGGCAGTTCAGGAACAGCAACCCAAACTTCAACAGGCTGAATTAGAACAACAGGCCAAACTTCAAGCAAAACTTCAACAGGCTGAATCTGAACGTAAACAAACTGAGTTCAAAGTTGAAGTAGACCTGTTAACAGTAGCACAGGAGGCAGCTGTCGCCGAGGCCGAATAACGAGCTCTCGAGCTTGAAGACGAGGACGGCCGCAGTCAGGATCTGGATGATGTTCTACCTGAACAGAATATAGACCCCATGATGCGAGTGAAAGAATTCATTGCTGATCAGGCTAGTGAAGTTAAACCCGAAGTGCCTGAGAATATCGACACACCTAAGAGAAGTTTCCTAAGGGCGACCCAACAGGATCAAACGAGTCCTATTCCACCGGAAGTGACAAAATCTAAGAATGTCACTTATACAATTCCCGATACTCGACCTCCAACGACGTTTTGTGAGTTCCCCGAAAATATACAATCTACGACCCCACAGAGTAAACCATGGCAACCCCTATTTATTTCACAGCCCCAGGGTGGTGTCAGCATGGTCAGGGTTTGATAACTCAGAGGTTAAATCAAAGATACCCATATCAACAAGTTATGACCTGCCAACGAGGACAACTCCCGTTTACCCTGGAACTCGACCTGTTAGGTCAACCTTAGATGACAGTGCACCCAACTTCACACCGGCAGTGCAACATGCACAAATCAGAGATATGCCATTTACTGGTCAAAGCAGACCGGATGGTGGACAAATTCAGGATATAACGAAGTTATTGCTACAGAGGGAGGCCCTGTCTACCAGGCTTACAAAGTTTAAAGACAACCCAGAGAATTATCTGGGTTGGAAATCCAACTTCCTAGCTACAATTGAAGAATCGGGCGTTTCTCATGATTAAATGGTTGGGACCAGAATCGTCCAAACATGCTGAAAGCATACAAATGTGTAGCGCTAATAATCCGTCCTTTTGGTTTAAAGGAACTATTGACACGTCTAGATAAATTATATGGCGCGCCTGAAATGTTAGAGGCTTCATTGAAACAGAAGTTGGATAAATTTCCGAAACTAACGAATAAAGATTCTAAGCGTCTATATGACCTACACAACATCCTAACTGAGATTCAGTTTGTCAAGAGAAATCCAGCATTCGCAAACTTGCTGGCATACTTCGACTCGTCGTCAGGAGTAAAACCGATAGTCGGTAAATTACCGTATGGGCTCCAGGAGAAATGGAGCGAAAGGGCAGTCAGATATAAAGTCAGACATAATGTAACATTCCCGACATTCACAGAATTTTGCGATTTCATATCTGAAATGTGCACATTGAAGAACGACCCCTCCGTAACTATGGATTATGATGACCAAATCACCAAAAAGCCAACTACTCAGCAGCAATCTATGAGTAGACCTAGAATCACTGCACACAAGACCGAGATAGACAGAAATACGGATGTAACATCCAATGAACAGACCCTAGATGTGTGTATCCTACACAAGGTGAAACACCCATTGAATGAGTGCAGGGGTTTCAAAGCCCTACCTAAACTGTCAGTTTGAATTCCCTAGAAGAACGCAAGAAATTGCTCAAAGAGTATAACGTATGGTACAAGTGTTGCGAGTCAACGGCTCATACAAGTCGTAATTGCTCAGCAAGAGTCAAGTGCAAAGACTGTGGCAGCGAATCGCACCCTACCGCATTGCACATTGTGAAAATCAAGAATTCGACTGTACCATCCCGCTCACCTGCACAAAAGCATGGCGGGGAGTCGCAAGTTACAGATAAGTCAACGGATACAGACACGGTCAGCAATAAATGCATCGAAATATCTGGAATTTCGTACAGTGGCAAGTCATGTGCCAAGATATTGCCAGTGCATGTATACCACAGGGATGAGCCCGACAAGGTTGCCAGGTTATACGCCATTATCGATGAACAAAGTAACAGGTCTTTGGCTTCATAAGAGTTTTTCAGTTTGTTCGATGTACAAGAACAACCCGTAAGCTTGTCAACATGTTCGGGTACTGTTCTGACCTCAGGTCAGCACGGAAGGAACTTTATCCTAGAATCACTAGACGGCAATGCGCATTTTGATCTACCACCACTCCTTGAATGTGATAATATTCTCATCAATCGCAATGAAATCTCGACACCAGAAGATACACAGAGCCACTCACACTTGAGTGACATAGCTAGTCAACTAGAACAAATTGATGACAGTTGCAAGATAATGTTGTTGATTGGACGGGATTTTCCCGTAGCACACCAAGTACTCGATCAGCGTTCACATCCAAAAGATAACGATGCACCATTTGCCCAACGACTAAATTCGGGATGGGTAGTTGTTGGTGAAATCAGTCCTGCCCTAATACAGAGCTAAGTGTCAAACACACATTTGTAGCTAGGGACGGTGCAAATTTAACAGTTGCGCCTGTCGCCGACAAACATGAAATACGAGGCCAGTATTTCAAAACCAGGAAGGGTGTTTGTACATACGCAGCAACAGACGAGCCAGTCAAAAGACCTGGGCATAACGGTACACGAGACCCAAGTAGAGGTTCAAAACGTGGTATCATACGAATGGTCAGGAGACAAGTACCGTCAAGATGGCACTACCGGCATACAAGGTTTCACGTACAAAACAACCCCTTGGACAGGGAAAGTTCCTGAACAACTTTCACAGAAGTTCGGCTGCCAAAAACGATGGATTTCGACACCAACGTTGAGATACACACGTCTCAAGAAAATGCTGCAGAATCCACAAATAGCATTTGACAAATCAGGAGATATTCGGAAACCCTGTACTCTGGAACAGTGGAACTACATTCAAATCGAATGTGACCCCTTAGACTCGGACACGAGATCGATTCCAGATTGTGAGATTCTTCAAAACGAGTGGCTACTCTGACCCACACAGCTCTTGACTACGATAAAAAGAGATTTCAATGTCGACATCGACTTAATTTCCTGCCCCTACCCAATTTATTATCAGGCTGCCCCATATTCCTACGTACATTTCGGATTAATTTCCTGCCCCTACCCATACAAGGAATTACAGGATAGACAGGGGGCCCTTGAATTCGAGAATTGTGGACTTCTTATATTTTTCTCTAAGAAATCCGAAGTTATTACAACATTTGCTGCGAGTGACCTCGCTTCACATTTTAAAAAATTGTACTTAGAAGCTGATGATAAACCATTACAGCGGAATTTAGGGCAATGTTGGGACATGAATACTGACAAAAAGTTGTCCCAGATATCTTTAGACGGTAAATCAATAAGTCGTAGAGGGATACTTTCAACCTTCAAGATATGCGATTCACTCGAACTCCTTGCTCCCGTTAGCATTCGCGGAAAACTTCTCTTTCGGGATCTAATCGAAGAGACGACTAACTGGAACGAGCCCGTTCTTGAAGACTTAGCCCATGAATGGGAATTATGGAAACACTCTTTCCAAAATATTTTACATCACAACAGACAACAGAATAATTTGAACAACGGCTCTCCAAAGCATGAAGACCCTGTGATAAAGTATGTGTCCGCCCAACAAGACGGCACGTACCGTACAACACCAGCTGTTGAAGACTCGAGTGAAGATGGTGTTAGGCTCCGCGGACACCCCGTGTGCAAAACCGAAATCAAATCCGGATCAGTTGGACAATTGTATTAAACCGAACTCGAAACTAGAGACAAAGAAGTCTATTGACACAGGTACCGGGTCAGAACCTGTATGTAATATAACGCAGAAGGAATACACAGTGATCGATCCGACATTATGCAAACTAGGAAAATCTGCTATGTTTCGCCTTGAATTAAAGATCCAGGATAAACCAGTTATTTCGGTGGTTGACATCGCGGCTGAAGTGACTGTTGTATCGGAAAGTGTGTATCAATCACTCGAACCGAAACCGCTTATAAAGCGTTATTTCAACATGCATGGTGCCGGAAAGGCCATGCGTATGAAAGCATTCGTCACTGGACCCTTTGTGATATAACTGGGTACAACGAGCTATAGAATAGACCTCTACGTCGCCCAAATTAAAGACGACATGTTACTTGGTCTAAATTTTTTGATAAAAGCAAAAGTCATACTTGATTGTAGGAAGGAGGTCTTCTTTGTCAATGGAGAAGCTCTAAATATGAGCTACGGGCCACAAGACCAGGGCCCAACGGCACCAAAATATACCCAGTATTTGTCAGGTTGGCAATACTTCCAAGCCCCCGAAGAATTAAACAGGAACTCTTTAAAACGTGTTCTACTCGTAGGACAAGAACACCGAACGGTTGATGTTATCTAGAAAACCTACCAGGTTTCTAATGAACACAGCAGAAAGCTGAAGTTAGATTGATTGTCGATAGAAAACCGACAACATACCTTCGTCCGATCATGGACATGATTTTTCTCAAAACTGTACATAATGTATATATTTCACTTACTGCTGTGTGTTTGATTTCATCAGTTCATTTGATTCATATTTTGTTCTATGATGAGTGTAAATAATTCTTATTGAAAGTTATAGTAATATCCCCAGGATATTAGGCGGGGAGTGCAATGGAACACACAGTTGTTCCAATTATTATATTTTCTGTTTCATCAATTAAGAAGGCCATTTCACCCCTTTTTAGTGGCAGTCGGGAATAGTTGTCCCGTTTTTCTTCATTTCTTTGTTGTATTTTATTGCTTGATTTACTTGTTTTTGCTCACTGAACGTTGAGGTCTAACGTATTAATCAATCATTAGAGATGTTTTAAGCATTGTACGTCAAAGACATTTTACCTGTGGTTTGTTGTACACGCAGATAGTCAGTCTATTCAATCGATAATACATAGCTTTTCTAACTTGAAATTGTAGTTGGGTGAAAACCTATGCACCCCACCGTGAATTTACCTTGTAAATTCATTATTAATATCGTGTAAATTACGTACACATTTCGTATATTGAATTTATATGGTATCTCATCGGGAATTAGGTGTGATATTAACAGCCAGTAGTCAGACACACACTGGCAAAGTTTTGTACCAGCCGATTTCAAATTTCAGTTGAGATGCTAAAAGTCACGCTAGCTGGATCTGGTCCAGTATACACTGGACTGGTAGATCTTGATATGCTGAACCTTTCTGTATTTGAACTTTCTACCTGCCTTTATCAGTTTTAAGAAGAAAAGTAACAGATTTTGATATTTACAATTATACAAATTTATTACCACAAACTCATGATACAATACATGGGTAAGACAGAAAAAGAGAAATAGTGTACAAATGTAATACATGTCCCCTCATCTAAAAACATTCCGAAATAAATGTAGCACTAATTTTTAAACTTTCAGAGTTGCTATTCAATATATAGTATAAAGAGGATTTGTTACTAGTATTTGCTGAAAAATTTGCGAGATTTTTTTATTTTATTAAGAAATGTTATTCTTTCTTCTTCATTAAGGTTCTATATTTTTGGAAAAAGAGCGATAACTCCCACACGGGTTATTCAGTTTTCGTCCATATGCAGAGTGGATAGATATTTTTTTATTTTATTAAGAAATGTTATTCTTTCTTCTTCATTAAGGTTCTATATTTTTGGAAAAAGAGCGATAACTCCCACACGGGTTATTCAGTTTTCGTCCATATGCAGAGTGGATAGATCTTGTCATATTGCTTAATTTTTTTTTAAAGTTTTTGTTATTTTTAACAGTTCCTTAGTAATTTGAGAAAAAAAACAACAACTTACCCATGCGTTCTCGTTTAATAAGAGCGACTGTTTTGGCTTATAAATACAAATGCTGCTTGATAAGCAATAGATCTGTTTATGCTATATAAACGTGTTTCACAGACTAACCTCTCACCAGCAGCTGTAGAATCAAATAATGAGGAAAGTCATAATTTAAAAATGACAGAAGGACGTACTCGTTACCCAAAATATTGAAATAGGAGGCCAAATCCAGTACCAATGACATCAAACGAGTGCTATACACAGAATGTGAACATGAGAACCATACATAGCTGATAGTTTGTTCATAAAGGGTTCAGTCAGTGATAACAGAGAAGACTTTTGAAAAACACAAAAACTGACGACGAATGGCAAAAGCTCATACTTGGTTTCGCAATGTGAGCTTGATAGTATTTCACCCCCCCCCTCCCCCGTTGTCTGCTACACCCTTTTTACTCTCACCACCTTAATTTGGTGATTTAGACACCTTTAAAATAAGTTTTTACGAAAGGATATGGAGTAAATGAACATGAGACCACTCCAACTGCAATAATTTTAATGAGCTGTATGGCCATTTCGGAATTAATTCCTCGTTACCATGTTTCTCAAATGAATGACCATGAATGTAGTTCAGTGCCTGATCTAGTAAATCAGTAAAAATCAGTAAAAATAATACAGTCACAAAACAATTCGCTTTCCACGGGAGCTGTTCTTTTTTAACTAGACTTAATAAAAGATTACTATTTATAGAGAACTTGTGATATCACATGATCACACAGATTAGTTTGGGGTCAAAATATGTAACGACAAAATTATTGTTTACAAAAGGCTGAAAAACGTGACCATATCAAATTTCAAGATTTCGTGAATGGCAAGTGAATAAAATATACAAATATAGAACAAATGTGCTAGTAATGAAGTATTGGAATGGTCAGTCATTCAGGTAAAGTTTTATTTTCATTAACAAGGAGAGTGAGTATACATGCTTATAAATATTAAAAGGTCTTATAAATAACAAAATACCGAAATGTCAAAAGCACACAACTTTTGTTTTATAGTAGGGTCAACGAACTGCGATGCGAAGTTGAATAATCTTGGTAAATTTAAATCATTAATAAATTTACATACAAATAAAGAAAACATGGACAATTTGCCATATTTGAAAAAAGCCCAAAACATGATTCTGAAGAACACCTTGGGCGTACAAAGTAAATCTTGCAATATAGCAATTTACGGGCGTATATCAAAAGCGCACTTTTGAAATTTTACTGTTTCATCAAAAGCGCACCGGTCCGGCTTATCGAAATTAAGCGCGCCAAGCTAGGTACAGAAAAAATGCAAAATTTGGGACTGAGTTTTGAGTTTAAGAACAATCCATGTACTTATATTTTCAAAAAAAAAAAAAAAAAAAAAACAACAAGACAAAACAAAACAAAAACAAAAACAAAACAAAACAAAACAAAAAACAAAACAAAACAAAAAACAAAAACAAAAAAAAAACAATAACAAAAATCCACACAGACATTATAATAAAATCCGCAGCTAAAATCAGCGGGCTGAGACAAGAAAAGCTGAAGTAGACGGGACTCGCATTTCAATTGCAAAATTGTCGAAGTACATTGCTGAAGACATTTCTCGGATGGACTACCGGTATATTAAATCTATTGGGTTCCATTAACTTTGGATAATATTACACATTAAAAACAGTTGATTTGTGCGCTTTTGATATGCAAAAGTGTGCGCTTTTGCATGATGAAACAAAAATGCGCTTTTGATATGTGAAAGCGCGCTTTCGATAAACTCCCCAATTTACACTAGCTGAATTGGGTATTTATCTAGTAGTCCGTGGGCTGGAAACACTTTCCGTGCACCCCCCGCCCCACTTCCGAACCAGACCGGTTTTTTTCAGTCCTTCTATGTCCCCTCTTCAAAATAAAACATGTAAACACGAACATAACCTGCACGCATAGACAGTATAGGGCCACTTTTATAGTACACCCGAAAAATTATTGTATTTTCGTTTTAACATAAGTTTCATCTTTTAAGCTCCATAACTTTTTACAGATAAGTAATATGTACTGAAATTTGGTATCAAATTAAAGCTAATTTAATATGCTTTACAATGAACACAAGTTTGGGTACTTTACGCCCATTTTATGATCAGAAGATGCAAAAAATCTACCCCTACCCCTGCAAAAAAATGCGAAAATCTCGATTTTAGGCTGTCAATTCCTTTCAGATAAACAGCCATCGTCATTTGATCTAGTTATCAGTTGTGATCCAATGTTGGAAAATAAACCCATTAAAGTCCATAAAATTTTGATTTTCGGTATAAAAATTTTTTGAAAAATGGAATTTTTCGGAATTTTAGATTTTTCACATTTTCGACTTTTTGACTGAAGGTTCGTAAAAATCTGAATATATATTTAATAACTGCCGATGCAATAATAATTTATGATATGTTAGCAACAAATTGTATGCAACAATTTTAGTTTCAGACGTATTATAAGTACATGAATGTCAAAATTAGCACCCCTCCCCCTAAAAATTAAGAGAAAATTTGAAATATTCAGGCTCTAAATGATAAAAAGATAATGTTTAATGG